>JAOVYX010018057.1:0-20911 GCA_035668315.1 Drosera spatulata | reverse complement strand
AAAGGCGTTCCAATGCGTATCCAAAGCCTAAGGTGAGAGCACGGGATGAAGATGTGATGATTTCGCCTTATTTTTCCCTTGTTTTGGCCTCCTTTCTTCTCCTCCCTCTTCTTTGCCGTTTCCCCTTGATCCTCTGATGAAAACCGTGTTTTTCCAACCCTAGGAAGGGTTTATATAGACCCCTTCCATAACAGATTCAATCGGACGGACGAAACAAAAAAAAAAAAAAAAAAAAAACAGATATGGATTTGCTGGTGGTTGCTGGGCCCGGTGAGGGTGACGACGTAGATGTCCCCGTGTTTCTCTGTGCTGCACATGGTGTGGCTGTTTTCTCTGTGCGTTGTTTCGATGATAACAGAGGCATAGACGTTTCTCTTAACCATTCATTTTGATGATATCTTTGAGTAGTCACCGATCGCTATTGCAAAATTAGTAGGGAGAGTAGGTGTTTAAGATCTCAATAACATAGGGACATCAAGTGTCCACTACTAAAGCCAAGAAAAGTTACATGCCTTTTTACCAAAAATTTAAAGGTTTTGTGAATTTTTTTTCTTTTAAATTTGAGAGTTTTATACGTCTAAAAGATTTATAAGTACTATAGATGACAGGTTTAAAATGAAGATTCTCATTTGTATCTTAATTTATGCCGATTGTTTACTCCTTGCATATTTTGAACCCCAAGAAATGAAATACGTTTGCCAAGTAAAGGCCTATTGAACTCATCGCTCCATCGGGACAATTACTTGATCGTTAAATTTTTTGCAACAGTACCACACATCATCGAGCAGTTAGACATCACGCAATGATTTGAAATCTAATTAGGAGCAGAAACCTAAGTATGAGCTCCAAAGAATATCCTTCAATATGGTGCATATTCCAAGGTAATATGCCTGTTGCTTCTGACACTATAAATTGTGATCCGATTCAACAGGTTGCACCAAAGTTTTACATCATCCATCCAAGAAGCAGTATTTTCAACTTGGGATTTGCCTGACAATTGCAATACATACAGAACTGCAATACATACAGAAACAACCGATGATTCACCCTTCAGCAGCAAACTGGGCGGGTTCTATACCCCTCAAGCATGATACACTTGCAGGGTAAGAGAGGCTAATATTATTAGCAGCATGACGATCCCGAGGATTGTCGATCTTGACAGCTTCTCACTCGAGAGGAACTCCAAGCCATCAATCTTATCGTCAGAAAGAGGAGAAGTAACGCCCTCCAGAGGAAATGATTCTCCGCTTGATCCAACCATATCACTCTTCTCATCCTCGCTACTCGCGGCGACAGTATTCGAACAAATGGGACACAAACAGTCACCGCCGACGGAGGATGGAAGCATCTCAATATACTTCGATAGAGTTTTCTTGTAGTTTGCCCCCTCGATCCTCAGTTTTCGTCGAGTGGCAGGCCTCAGCACCTGGTAACACAAGCCAACAAGAAAACACGGGAGAAGATTTTGATTGATCCTTTACATAAAATCCAAGAGAGGCACTCATGGCTGAGGGCAATAGAGGTAAAGTTTACAAAACTAAATGACATTTACATTGACTACTGAAACTAGATTCCTTCACGATCTTAGAACATGGATGACTGTTTCCAAAAAGCATGTAAGCATATCTGCCAAAGAGTATACCGCTTCAAGTTTTCCTTGCTTTATTACTTTTTAGTGAATCAAGAAGAGCTGTGTGCTTTATATTTATAATGAGCCCATAACAGGGTATTTCTCATTAGACTACTAATCAACAAATACACAACTCTACAGGGATATGGGTGCTATTTGCTTATCTTTGGAGGTTGTTGGGCTTACAACCATAGGCTTGTCAAAACTATCATATGTAACACCAAATTGTCATTGCCCATTTTTAAAGCTGAGCTCCTCTCTCCAGCTGCTCTATCCACAGGTTAGAGGTCTGAAACCCACAAGAATCACAACTGGGAAACTCTAACATTAGATAGTGACACCCAAGACAGCACAACATGGGAAAATTCCTAACGTTAATTCCCTTTGAAGGAAAATGACCTTGGCTAAACTTCCCTGTTTCAATCTCAACTCCTTTTAGGACAGCAGCATTGTCTGCCTCCAGTCTACAGCGCAGTTGGTTCCTTCTACCCTATGAGTCAGGGGGCAACAGTTCCTACAAGGTATAACTGTTCCTAGGAGGTGGAGGAACAAAGAGGGATGACGCTGGAGAGAGAAACAATGAAGGTTTAATAGTTCCTAAAAGAGATTAGGGAATAAAGTTCGATATAACTTCTCAACACATGTCCTGACTCTCCTGAACACTGGTTTAAAAGAAGCGATATATACAACGATCCAAAACATCATGGAGCCTAGACCCAAAACAAAATGCACAATCACGCACAAGTCCTCGGCCTAACTGCAAACACATTGCCTCATTTGAGGCTGGCTAAACAGAAGAATAAATCAGTCAGAAAATCATAAAGCTAGCTGGTCATATAACTAACAAATAACAAAATAATGGATGTTCTATAACATGTTCTACAAAGGTTTACTACAAGGAATTACCTCTTGATCAGTCAAAAAGTAACTTAATAATTAAGTCCTGTTTCAGAAAGTTCAATACCAAGAAAAAATGAAAACGTGAATACAAATGACTTTTGAAGGAGCTCATTGAGCTGCACTAGGAATGCCTATTAGGAACGGCCTTGCCATAGGTGTACACTCATACTGTTTAAGGATACATGGAGGAAAGATACTGGTAACAACCTGACAACTCAAAAGCATCAAACTACCAAATCTCAGGGATTAAGATGGCCAGAGAGCGAAAGTGATATTGAGAAACTGAAAGAAAACAGAAGCCCCCAGCACAAACTGTCAGAAGTTATTACCTGAAAAAGTGTTTGTCCAATCACTCGAGCGAATGGAGCAAGCCTTATAATGAACAAAGCAGCAAGACAGTTTGGGTAATGGTCTTGTAGAAGGATAGCACATGATCTCATAATTTGCAAGGGGAAATGGAACGGAGTCAACCCATAGCAGTCCATAACAACAGTTATTTGGGGCTCTTTTGGATTTAGAAAATGGAGGACCCCATACTCTATCTGCGAAACTGCAACGGGAAAAATTGAGAACTGGCTTAAGAAAATTTGTATAGAACCTCACATAAAGTACAAGCTTTGTTTCCCTTTGTTCAGTTGAAGTATCCTCATCACCACAATCACATTTCAAGTCTATAATAATCAAATGACCTATCAACATATGCGAACAAAAGTTGATCCACTGCTGCCAAAACAAAGTTCATCTTTGATATCCGCAAGCCATGCCACAGTTTTCAGGTCAGCAACGACCAGAGTGACACAAACCAAGCATCTTAAGACCCTTCACTCCTTCAGTTTTCCGTACAATACATCATTCTATGTATATGAGCATGGAGGAAACGGGAAGAGTTTGCGGCTTCCAACAGCAAAGAACCAAACTGCTCTTTTTTTTGGGTAGCGACCAAACTGCTCATTTTTCACTTATGCTTTAATTTTTTTTTTAAAAAAAATTTAACGCATAAGTGAAAAATAGCAGTTTTTTTTTATGCTTTAATTATATATATAATGAAGGTTGTGAATATACATCCTCATAGATTATTAGAGTCAAATTTAAGATCAATCCCTTGTCATTTACTATAAAAACAGCTACAGGTTTGCACTATTTAAAAAAAAAAAAACATAGATTACCAAACCATCCCAAATTTTGCAAGTTACAAGCATCACTAATAGACAAGAAGTTGCTATGCTCTGCAATTCTGCATATGGTGGCAGATGTAGACATGATAAGGAAAATAGGCATTTGCATACCAACAACATCAGTCAAGCAAGATCTGTCTGTCGATGCCATACTAGAGAACACCAAACCAACGCAAATGAAGAGGCAAGGTCGTTGCTTCACATCATGTCCATGCCAAAAGACAAACCTAGACCATCGGTCTAGCTCCTCTACTGAAAGAAATGTGAAGTTCTTCCTCCAATTTATTGTCTTCCGGATGGAATATAAGAAGGAAGAAAAGTTCCCATCCACTGCGTTGTAAAATCTTAGAAGCTCATCTTGGTTAATCCTGCAACGTAATTGCATGTCTAACTTCCATTTAATCAACAGCTAGGGTACAACTCATAACTCTAGGAATATGTCAAATAGCTCACTCATAAACTATATCAAGTATGAGCAGAAACAGCAAAAATTAAAAAGAAGCGTGACATAGAAATTTGAAAGAATTCCAAAAAAAGGAGCCGATGCATAAAAGTTAGCATTAACATCCAAATGTCGATGTTAAGTAACCACAAACATCTACAGAGTATGATTGAAAGAATGCTGAATTTTGAATTCAGATAGGTCCGTACTAATGCTAGGAATTCCAGCCACAATGAATAGATCAATTTGGTCATAGATGGTAAGTTGGTAAATAATATTTTCCCAGAGATAATGTAGCAGGTTTATTAAAATCCTTCACAACAGATATCTCCTGAAAAGCGAAGAAATACAATGGTAGCATGTTACAGGAAAAAAGGCTTAATAGTTAATACAACCTTTTGAGGAAAAAAGGAATCATGACCATCATAAAATTACCTTTCAGGCAGAACAATACCCTCCTTCTGCAGCTCCATCAAAAGACGTGACACCGTCTCTTCAAACTCTCGGGCTCGTTCAGCAGATCTACCATGTAAAAAGAAGGAATTTTATGGTCTGACATCATATATGCATTGCCAGAAAGGAAAATCTAGAAAATCAGCTAAGTAAAACATAACCATTACATAATCCTATGAGCTTATTCATCAATAAGAACACAAAACAACTCCATTAAGAAGACGTCATCTACGTGAAGAACGCATAGGAGGTTACATTCTGCTTCCAAGAAAAAACACCACCAGCACCAGAAGAAGGCTTCAATGGATGAACTAGATGTATAAAAGTTAATCCTAATCGACATTTAGACAGAATTATTAATGTTCAAATATCAAATAAAACAAAGGCATAAGAATTACAGCAGTGGTGTGCACAATAATTAATATTCAGGTATTAACTAATTAAAACTCTGTATTTGGAATGTACATCTGATGGCAATGCTCTTGCCTTTCCAACAATTATATTCCCTCCGTCCCGAATTAAATACAACGATTTGACCCGATATGAAATTTTATGTGTGTTGAATTTGATAAAAAAAGTATGTTTTAGTGGTAGTGGTGTTTATTGTAACAGCTGAAAGAGGAGTTAATGAAGTGTATTGTAACGATTTGATATTTTTTACCTTAAAAACTATCCTAAAAGGAAAACGTTGCATATATTTTGGAACGGCCCGAAAAAGAAAGTATTGTAAATAATATGGGACAGAGGGAGTATGATTTATTGTGTCCTATAACAGGGAAATTTGGTTTTTAGCTGATGATGATTAAGCAAATAAGTAGACGGATCCGTCGCTTGGCTTCATTGCAGAGGTAGTTGCGTTCTAGAGTTGGAAATATCATCGTTACTTCGAAATATCATCGTTACTTCGAAATATCATCGTTAGGCAGTTACTATAGACAGTATTCATATCGTTCACTTAAACGAATCTTCTTTACTGATCTTACAGAATAGATAGTTGTTTACACTAAGCACGCAGTTATATTTTCCAAGGAGAGATTAGAGAAACTAATTCGGATTTAGCTCAAAGCATAGATTTGTCCATAGACTCAATGACCATGTGCACATCAAACCATTGTCCTTTTCGATAACTAAGCTCTTCTCTAGCTTCAGATTGGAGGTATAAAACTCCCCAGGATAACAAATGGGCAATCACATAGGAGATTGTAAGACCATTCGACAGTTCAAAAACCACCTTTGATAATGATAATGAAGAGGTTCCAAAAGCATCCAACAAAAGACCACAAAGATGAATTCTGGATGTTGAATGAGTGGTACCCAATGTTTTTGGAGACCCTAATGAACTGCATATTGGAACTTCTGTTCCAAAATGTCATACTTTTTCATTCCAACAGTTGAAATTCGACATACCAGATTCGAAAAGATGAAGGAACAAAAAAGGGTAAAAATTTTCAAAACAAATCCAATCATAACCCTTAAACCAAAAAACATATCAATATTTTCTGTATTGCAGGGTTGAAAGTTACCATAATAAGAAGTTTATGCTAAGTGTCATGATGGCCAAAAAGAAGAAAAAAATGCCATGATTCATAAAAATGTGTACACTATGGAAAAGGTAATAAACTTGTGACATTGAGAAAGATGTCAATTCAAAAATATTGAAACTTAGAAGACGAAAAGACGTTAAGAAGATACATTTTGAGACTTAAATTGGAATATTATTTTGATAAGTAATATCTACATGAATGAAAAGTACTCAAAAGATATTACATGAATACATACTCCTACACTTTTTCTTTTTCTTTCTTTCTTTCCTTTTTTTTTTTTTGTTTTTTTTGGGGAATACAGAGACTCCTACACTTTTAAGTACATATAAGTGCAGATACATATCTATGTTATGTTTTAGGCTTATAGCGTACCAATTTGCGAACCTTAACAACCCAAGGCCCAATTGACATACCGCCTAAACCTACCCCTTTCGAAGTGTATACTTGAAACTCGACGTATCGCGTATCAGTGCTTGTACCATAAACCGGAACACATCACTAACCAGGTAACCACAATCCTTGCAGAGACAATACCCTCGGCCAAACTTCGCAACATCATTTTCCGGTCTGGATCCCTAGAGGACAACATGGTCTACCAAGAGTCTCCAGCATCGTTGGTTCCTTCTACAATATAATGCAGTTCTCATCTCTCTTTTCACCCATGGGCTAGGGATTTAGGCAATTCACCACACTGAGATTAAGTTCAACAGCGGTTGTATGATCCCTAAATATCCTTTCTCCCTCTCCATTGGTTTTCTCTTCTGGTCATGGTTCCCAAATCTTGCTCACATGCTTCAAAAGAGGCAGGGATGACAAAACAATGATGGGAAAAAGAGAGTAGTAGTAGAAGGCAAGGAGGGAATGTAGGGGAGACTATGGAAGCAGTGGAGGCACTATAGTTTATGCACCCTATATTAGAATTTAGAGGTTGACAGAATTTCTCATTTGTTGGAAAGGGATACCATAAGCAAATGACTACCATAAAACCCTATTTTTAGACAGAATTAAAATTCAGTGTAGAGAAATTTCGTTCTTTTACCATTATCCAAGAGTTTACAAAAGCCCAGTCTGATTCCTATATTTTCAAAGATAGTTTAAGTGCGTGCTGAAACCTGTTATGAATCAACCAGACTCGTCAAACGCCATACAAATAATGAGTTCCAATACTTCTACCAGAGGAAGGTGTGTTCAACAATATCAGTGAAAACTAAATAAATCCTCTAAACATCATATAGCTCAAATCTACTATCTTGGCACCTATTTGATAAAATGTGCTTTACTCACACAGATATCAACATAAATAATACATTACAGTCGGTACCTTAATGAATCGTCTTCGACATGGATTTGCATCTGAGAAGTGTGTGAACTGCTCAGAATTTCTTCAACATCAGCAGATTGGTCAAAGAAAGGTGTAGCTACTGAAAGGGCTAAAACCGGCTTGGAGAACATCTGTTAATGCATAAACTACATCATTTACTACAATGGATGCTACACATAAGAAAAAATAACAACAAACAATGTTATTCATTTTAAAAAAGCAAAAAACAAATAAGTAAACAGTAAATAAACAAAACACTACCACATCAAAGACGTAGAACTAGAAAATAGAGAGTACCATAATATTAGGTACAACGCAACCATAAAAAAATCAAGGGAATTAAAAGAGCCACATGCATTACAAAAGAAAGAGCAAAAAGGAAGACGGGAAAAGAAGACAGAGCCCAAAGAGGAAATTGGAACGAGTGTAAGAGAACAGAGAAGAAGGCAACCAGAAGAAGATGAATCAATACTTCAGTTGTCATGGAAGAGGGAAGCATGAAATTTCATCATAAAACAATATAGGCGAATTAGAAGCCAAACAATCCAATCCAATGCATCACAGGATCTATATCCAAAATGATGACAGGAGAACACATCCAAGTGGCATGATTAAATTTTTTTCAAGATAATAAGTGCTGCTCACAGCCTCACATTTGATGAATGCGACTCACATGCTTTAATCATGAAAGCTAACAGAAAAAAGGAGTGCTAATGAGGTCTTTCTTTAATTCTCACATAGCTATCACGCAGAGCCATTATTCCATAGGTAGCCAAGAGCTCAGTAGAAATCTTAATCCCATGTCGACCAATGTAACTAAGAAAAAAGAAATAGTAACAACAATATAAGCCATTAATGCAACAAAATCCCTTGCCAGGGATGCCATAAAAAAATGGAGAGAATAATAAAGTGAGAAAGAACGCTATAGACCATGACAAATGTTGGATAGATATTTTTGAAGTTATTTTTCTGAACAGCATTACGTCACTATATTATTTACAGGAACGCTTGCTATTGGGTCTTAGTCTTACATACAATATTAAGTAGTATTTTCTAAATATCTTCATGGTTATACAGTAGTTATTTTTATCAAAGTAAAGGATACTCTTTGTATCTCTTGTGTACCGACTAGTGACAACTACTAGGCCGACTTGTCTAAAAGAAGATAAATCTCACCACCACCGACGTACCAGAAAGAATAGCATGACAATTATCATCTCTTCGAAATTCTTTGTTTTGCCACTGCTAACTTACGGATCGAAGGGCACCCAAAACAAAACCATTGGGTTTTCTACATTTTTGCAAGATCTATCAATTGCTATGATATGCCAACACTTGGTATGGCCTGTATCTTGCAGTATTCTACACCAATACAGCGGGAGACGAAGGGATACTATGTTTGACACGTATCAGAATTTATCATTTTGATTATTAGTATTTCGGACAAGGACACATTCAGGGCACATTAAGGACATGTTGGAGACACATGAGGAAAGGGGTGCGTTGGTAACCTACGGAGATATGGTTGGGTAAATCTTAACTTGTCACAATCTACATCATCCAGATCAGGACGAATCAGTTTCTCTCAGTCACATCTCCTTGCACGTCCCTGCTGGGCCCAAATAGCTTAGCATTAACGATTCGAGAATGTAGAACATTATTGTATAGAACATGAGCATCAACTTGAAAGAACCTCCTTTATTTCCTACTAGTATGCAACTTGTAACACGTCACTTATGACGCCTTGACAATACATCAACATCTCGCGGATCACCCAAAAGGACCCATGGTATGTAGTTCGATTATCAAAGTACACACTAACCATACCCATAACCTATTTTCTAAGATACGGGACACTGGACACAAGTACATGAATCACAGCAATATATGAAAGTAAGATCAAAGATTGTAGCACCGCTACTCGTGCTTGTATGCCAATGAAATACAATCTTTTAGAATGCAACTCAACCTAGAATCTTACAGATCAAGTGTTAAGACAGGAACACCAAAGACAAACACATAGCTTGCGCAAGTGCAAGAAACTTCTCCATCCATAAACAATGGATCGCAGTATAGAGTACACTTCTTCTAGAAAAATGATGGTGTTCAGCAAATGCTACTGTTCCACTTGTAGATAGTTAGATGCCTAGGTAAAGTATAACTCATTCTATTACCTGCTGATATCATATAGGTAAATTTACATCCTGTTTTTGATGGAATCATGAAAGCAGCTCATAAACGCTCTAACATCAGTGTACAATTACACATCAAATACCCATTAAAAAAGTTTCAATGCTAATGCCTAAAAATCATCTAAAACTCTGGAAGTGCAAACCAACCTTTAAGCATCCAACTAACCACTTGAAGGGAGCCCACTTCTGAATCCAACTAAAAGGGTGATAGCAAAATATTTGTAATGCTTGAATACCATGCCAGATTGGAGGGCAGTGAGCCTTTGAGAACCGTCGCAATGCCTCAAGGGCAGCCATTTTCAATAGAAACTGGCCAATCTGAATTGCAGCACCCATACCAAATACGCTATGATCCATCAGGCCAATGCGTTTCAACGACTTCTCTGGAGATTTCATGGGGATAATAGCAATAGCCTGCCTTGGTCCACCATTCTCAATAACCATCCTAGCACTTTGGTTCTCCTTTGTCTTCAAAATGTGTAATAAGTCCCCCATTCACCCGCTAGACAACAAACTTTTGGAAATTTGTAGACAAGATTATATCCACTAGGTAACGGTATAATGATTCATTCCAACGGCTTCCAGCAGACAAAAGTAGCCCATGCAGAGACGAATCACAAATGAATTTTATCAGCTGTGACACAAACAGAAACCTGCAAATATAAACAGCAAAATCATGATATTACTGTACACACAGAATTGTAAGTCCAAAGTCCGAACATATTATGCATTTCGTATGACAATAAAATCGCAAACATGCGAGACCCAAACCTTTGCAAAGGGATCCATTAGTTGGGATAATATGTTAGAAAACGTCTTCACGATACTACGTTTTACATTTGTGGGCTACGTATATTCAACAACCATTTATATTATGCTATTTATGGACAAGTACTAAAGTGGTCTATTCAAGTAACCTTAATTGGTCTGCTTCTGATTAACCACATGGACTAATTGAGTGGATACCAAATAATGACCCAACTAGACATAATGGGAATCTGTTGGGACAATGTGTATGGAACCATGAGTTAGTTATTTGTGATTCATGGAGGTTATTTACGGTTATGGTCCCCAATACACCAATATCAATAGCCTAGTTCCAGATTTCTGATCATCCTTTGAAACTACTTCAAAGAAGGCATATATTTTTTCTTTTTCGCATCAAAGAAGAAAACTATGGCTAAGCCATGAGGATATTGATTGAGGAAGACTTAATTCCGACAAGCGACAAAAAAAAGATTGCTACTATGGAGACGGGTATGCATTTCTTGCATTTTTATACTTATTGATCGTTGATGATTAGCTCAAGTCTTCCATTATGTTGATTCCATCATAAGGAATTATCGGAAATTTACGGATTATTTCTAACAATTGGTATCAGAGCTATTGCTAATCACATTGAATCATTGAGGTTTTTCAGTCTAAGTTCTTCAGAAACTATGTATGCTTTGATTTCTTGAAACCATGCCTTTCATTTGGATGAATTCTTTAACGTTTGGTGTATGGTAAGAATTCTGGAAATAACTGCTTTATATACAACAACATCGATCCTGGGTTGAATTTTTAGGAATGAGAAATAAATCATGTGATAGACTTGGTTACAATTCGGTTTCTGCAATCACTGTTTTGAAAGGACGGAACAGACTGTTACTTGAATAAGAAATAAAATGTGTTTGCATTGTTTCATCGGATTATAATCATGGTTATGTGTCTTGATTAATGATGGATTTATTGAAATGATATTGTTCCGAGATGAATTGATAAGTATATTTGTCATTTATACAAAACAATGATCAGTCCAAAGGAGGCTTATTACTTGGCCAAGTGATAAATATACATGTGGTAATAAATATCTGATGATCATAAGATCTTTCCATGTGAACAATAATCGGCCCAAAGGAAGACTGTAGTTTGACATGATTGTCAGTATTCCATTACTATGATAAGAGTACCACTTACAAATTGATGATTATGGTCCAAAGACTAAGTGTCAATGTTGTTCTAGGTATCTTATATGCCATATTATCAGTGTGTATTCAATATGACATGAATGTTGAGTATTTTATGCTTTTGTTTTCTACACAGTTTCTGCTACTGCCGCTAACTTTTCAGCCCAAGTCAACATGATTCCCATGCTAAACGGGACGAACTTTAAGCTATGGAAAGAGAACGCTGAAATTGTTCTCGATTGCATGGATTTAGACCTTGCGTTAAGGAATGAGAAACCCACCGGGACTACAGAAAATCCAAATATAGATAACATCGAGAAGTGGGAACGCTCAAATCGCATGTGTCTAATGAGTATGAAACGCACCATACCTGAGGCATTTCGGGGCTCTATTGCTGAGAGCACAAATGCCCAAAAGTTCCTAACAGAAATTGAACAATATTTTGCCAAGAATGAAAAATCAGAGACGAGTAGCACCTTGGCTAGACTCGTCACTATGAGGTACCAAGGCAAGGAGAACATAAGGGAGTACATCATACAGATGTCTAATCTCGCTAGGAAACTCAAGGCACTAAAGCTAGAGCTATCTGATGATTTGCTCGTGCACTTGGTTCTCATTTCTCTTCCGACACAATACGGACAATTTGTAGTGAGCTATGACACCCAAAAAGATAAATGAATTCTTAATGAGCTCATTGCTCACTGTGTGCAAGAAGAAGAAAGGCTACAACGAGATAGGACTGATAGTGCTCACTTGGCATCCACCTCTCAGAATAAGAGAAAGAAGATAGAAAAGGATAGAGAAAATGGTTTGCCAATGCAAAAGAAACAAAAGAAGCAGGATCAAGCATTTACTTGCTACTCTTGCAAGAAGAGTGGACACGTGAAGAAAGAGTGTTCCAAATATGCTGCATGGCGTGAAAAGAAGGGTAAGACTCTCACATTTGTTTGTTCTGAAGTTAATTTAGCTTCTGGACCTAAAGATACATGGTGGGTAGATTGAGGAGCTACTACTCACATATGTATTTCTATGCAGGGTTGCCTATGGAGTCAACCGCCAAATGATGGTGAGAGATACATCTTTGTGGGCGATGGCAAGAAAGTTCCAGTACAAGCGATCGGAAATTTTAGATTGTTCTTAAAGACTGGTGTTTATTTGAATTTGACGGAGACTTTTGTAGCACCGTCGTTTAGACAGAATTTGGTTTCTATTTCCAATTTGGACAATTCTGGTTACTCTTGTACATCTGGAAATAATAAAGTTAGTCTTTCTTTGAATTTAAATATTGTTGGCACTGGTTCCTTGATTGATAATCTTTATATGCTTGTTATTATTGCTATTGGTAATGAAGTTCTGCACTCTAGGGCACAAGGTACAAAGCGAAAATTAAATGAGAATTTTGAGACTCTTTGGCACAAGTGCTTAGGTCACATCTCTAAACAGAGAATTCAGAGGCTTGTGGATGATGGAATTCTTGGACCGATAGATTTAAACGATCTTCAAGAGTGCATTAAAGGAAAACAGACAAACACAAAGAAAATAGGTTCTAACAGAGTTACTGATGTCTTAGAACTTATTCACACGGATATCCGTGGACCATTCCCTACGGCTTCTTGGAATGGTCAACAATACTTTATAACGTTCATAGACGACTATTCAAGATATGGTTACCCATATTTGTTACATGAGAAGTCACAGTCATTGGACTTGTTTAAAGAATATAAGGCCGAAGTTGAACCTCAACTATGCAAGAAAATTAAAACCATTAGATCTGACCATGGTGGTGAATACTATGGTAGGTTTGATGGATCTGGTGAACAACGTCCAGGAGCCTTTGCTATCTACCTAAAGGAATGTGGAATTGTCCCGCAATACACAATGCCAGGAAAACCTAGCATGAATGGTGTTGCAGAAAGACGAAATAGAACACTAAAGGATATGGTGACAAGTATGATTAGTCATTCTTCTCTACCCGAATCACTTTGGGAAGAAGCACTAAAGACTGCAGTTTATATCCTTAACAGAGTTCCAAATAAAGCAGTAGCCAAAACCCCTTATGAGCTATGGACAGGGAAGAAGCCTAGCATTAGGCATTTGCACATTTGGGGTTGTCCAGCTGAGGCTAGTAGGGCTTATAAGCCGAATGAAAGGAAGCTGGACTCAAGAACGGTTAGTTGCTATTTTGTGAACGGTTAGTTGATATTCTGAACGCTCTCGTGGCTACAAGGTTTACAATCCCACTACTAGATCCCTCTTTGAGACAGGAATGCGAGATTCCATGAGGATGTTGAGTTTCTGGGAAAAGATAAAATACGGAATATTGTCTTTGGTGAAGAGAATCTTGTTCCTCTTCCAAATATACTCATATCTGAAGACACATCTTCAGTAAAACCGAATAATAATCAGGTTCCTATTCCTGACAATATGGAACAAGACAACAATGAGGTTTTTCCTGCAGAACCTATGGAACAAACTCAACAAATTCAAGAAGTGCCATGAAGACGATCATCTAGAGAACCAAGAAGTGCAATTTCAGATTATTATATTGTGTTTCTTCAAGAGCATGAAAATGTTATAGGCTTGATGGAAGATGATCCAATCAACCTCCAACAAGCTCTAGGAAGTTCAAATGCTCAAAAATGGAGATGCTATGGAAGACGAAATGAAATCTATGAAAGACAATGTTATTTGGGATCTTGTCGAATTACCAAAGAATGAGAGACCGATTGGTTGTAAATGGATAATTAAAACCAAAAGGGATTCGCAAGGCAATATCGAATTACCAAAGAACGTGAGAGTTATAAATGGATATTTAAAACCAAAAGGGATTCGCAAGGCAATATCGAAAGATATAAGGCTCGTCTAGTCGCAAAAGATTTCACTCAAAAGAAAGTGATCCAGAGCATCTATTTATTATGCAGCTTTTTATTATTATAGTTTCCTAGTTTGGTTTTCTTTAATTTTCCGTATTTAGCTTTGATTGTTTTCCATCTTTATTTGGATGCTCTTCCGTAAGTTTTCTGTTTTAGATTTCTTTCTAAGATTAGGATTTGCTAAGTTAGTATAAAAAGGATGCATGAGATTGTATTGTGACATTTTTTATCTCAATTTCAAAATTTTATTTCAAAATTTTCTTCGTAAACCCTAGTTTATCTTGTCCCATCCACAATCAACCTAAACTCTAGCTCTTTTGTTGAACCTAGTTGCCCTAATCTCCTATTTCTGCACCAAAGTGGTATCAAAGCAGTAGATCCTACGCTCTTTTATTACATCACTATGGTTGGCCGCAGCAAAGGTAGAGGGAGAGGTGACCAGTCTCAACAAGCAGAGTCGGCTGAGATAAGGTGTATGATTGAGGATTTGACCCAAGCTGTGCAAGAGTTGCAGCGTCAGGAACCCGTGGGAACCCGAATGGCGATTCCGGAAGGTAACTACAATACCTTCGACTTTTTAGATAGTCCTGATGACGAGGATGGAGTCGAGGACGAGAACCTTTTTCATAATACTGGAACTGCAAGACGAGCAGTAAGAGGTGGATTGGAAGAAAGGTTGCTACATGTCCTGGAGCTGAATGATGGGGGAGTTAATATTGAAGTTGCTGATTTTCACGTGAAGCTACATTCTGAAGACTTTTTGGATTAAGAATCGAGTTTAGAGACTTATTTTGAGTGGACAGCCATGGCAGAAAGTTGGAAAGTGCCGTTTGTGAAGCTGAAATTGAAGGGTACTGCACTTCAATGATGGAAGAGAGTTGAAAAGCAGTGTACGCGTCAAGGAAAGCCAAAAATAAGCACTTCGGAACATATGAAAGCGAAGCTATGGAAGTAGTTTTTACCTGCTGATTATACATGGAATTGTATGAAAAATTCCGCTGTTTGAAGCAGCATAATAAGTCTGTTTACTCCACGGAGTTCAATAATCTGTCAATCGGTGTTGGACTAACTGAGACTAATGAGCAACACACGTCTCGCTATCTCGCTGGATTAAATTATTCTATTCGAGATGAGATGGGTGTAGTGCCACTATTCAACCTTGAAGATGCTCGACAATATGCTTTGGCTGCAGAAAAACATATCGCACGCTATGGTGCTCGAAAACCTTTATACAACAACAATCAACACCGTAACTCAGAGCCTGCCCGAGGTTCTCACACTGATCCACGAAGTTATCGAGGGGCTGCTGCACCTAATAAGGCTATTGGAGGTGCAATCAACAGTGATAGGGGTGATAAAGGTAAAGCTATGATACCTTATGGTGGCCAAAATACTTCCAGATCTGCTACAAACAGAGGAGGCAGCAGTTCACAGGTTCGTTGCTTTACTTGTGGAGAACAAAGACATACTTCTTTTGCTTGCCCACAAAGAAGAATGAACTTAGCAGAAGTTAATATGAGTAGAACCAGTGTATGATGATTATGAGGAGGGAATTGAGGAAGTCGATGTTCACCCTGCTGAAGGTGAGTCTTTGGTGATTCGAAGGGTTATGACAACAACAACGAAGGAGGAAGATAAAGATTGGAGAAGGCGAAGCATTTTTTGTACACGTGTAATCTGTGAAGGGAAAGTTTGTGACCTTGTCATTGATGGAGGAAACATGGAGAATATAATCTCAAAGGAGGCCGCGGACAAACTAAAACTTACTACAAATAAACATCCTCATCCTTGTAGGATTGGGTGGTTAAAGAAAGGACACGAGGTTCCAGTAACTTCTCAATGTTGTGGCTATTTGATCATGATATGGATCACAAAACAAGGCCAAATACATATTCATTCAACAAAGACAACAGGAGGTATACTTTGTACCCCCTCAAGGAGGAAAGGACGCAACTGGCAACCTGCAAAACTGACAAAATTAGTGGTTATTCGGCTGTTGAAATCTTTGAATTTGAAAGTGGTGAGACGGGAGTCATGTATGCTTTGATGAACAGATTGTCGAAGAGTGACCAAGTTGCTGAATTGTCTAAACATGCTCCTGAAATTCAACAACTTTTGAAGGAGTTTGCAGAGCTGGTAAATGGAGATTCGCCTAAGAGTTTACCACCGTTAAGAAGCATCCAACATGCCATTGATTTAGTACCAGGGGCAGCATTGCCCAATTTGCCAGCATACAGGATGCTGCCTGTGCAGCGAGTAGAGATACAACGACAAGTAGAGGAGTTACTAGAGAAAGGTTTGGTGCGCGAAAGTAAGAGTCCTTGTGCTTGCCCAGCTCTATTAACTCCAAAGAAAGACTGCTCATGGAGGATGTTCGTTGGCAGTAGTGCGATACATAAAATCACAGTCAAGTATTGTTTTCCTATTCCTTGGCTAGAAGAGATGCTTGATCAATTGGTTGGTTCAACCGTGTTCTCCAAAATTGATTTGAAAAGCGGATATCATCAAATCCGAACAAGGCGTGGAGATGAATGGAAGACAGCCTTTAAAACACCCGATGGGTTATTTGAGTGGTTGGTGATGCCGTTTGGCCTTTCTAATGCACCAAGCACATTCATGCTGGTTATAACAGAGGCACTCGAGCCTTTCTTAAATTCTTTTGTTGTTATTTTGATATCTTGATATATAACCACACTAAAGAGCAGCACTTGGAATATTTATGACTAGTCTTTGAAGTACTGCTAAAGAACAGCTCTATATCAATTTGAAGAAGTGCAGTTATATGCAAGCAGAGGTGGTATTTCTAGGTTTCATCGTGTCGGGAGAAGGGCTGAAACCTGATCCACAGAAGGTTAGTGCAATTTTTGAGTGGCCAGCACCTAAATCTATCAAAGAAGTGCGAAGTTTTCATGGTCTCGCGTCATTTTACAGAAGGTTTATTCGAAATTTCAGTTCATTATGAGTTCTATAACTGAAAATTTGAAAAAAGGTGAATTTGAATGGTAACATGCTGCACAAAAGGCCAAAAAAGTGAAATTTCTAATGTCGGGAGCACCAGTTCTTGCGCTACCAGATTTTGAGAAGTTGTTTGTGGTGGAGTGTGATGCTTCACATACAGGTATTGGAGCAGTTCTTAGCCAAGATGAAAGGCCTGTTGAGTTTTTCAGTGAGAAGTTGACTGACTCCAGACGCCGCTATTCAACCTATGATCTGGAATTTTATGCTCTGGTAAGAGCTATTCGGCATTGGCAGCATTACTCGGCTCATCGAGAGTTTGTTGTTTATTCTGATCATCAAGCATTAAGGTACTTGCACTCTCAGAAGAAGCTTAGCGACAAACATGCCAGATGGAGTTCTTTTCTTGACGAGTTTATTTTTTCACTGAAGTACAAATCTGGACAATCCAACATAGTGGCCGATGCTTTGAGTAGAAGGACTCTGATCTTGGGTGTTTTGAGCACTCAAGCAGTTGGCTTTGAGGAGTTGAAGAATCAATATGGTTCAGATCCATATTTCAGCAAGATCATTAACAATATACAGAGTACGTCACGCGTTGCGAACTTACCCTTTAGGCTGCATAATGATTATCTCTTCAAAGGTAACCAATTATGCATTCCAGAAGGTTCTTTACAAGAGCAGATCATTAGGGAACTTCATGGGAATTGCTTAAGAGGATATTTTGGCAGAGACAAGACTCTAGCAATGGTAATTGATCGCTATTATTGGCCAGGTATGCGTCATGATGTGGAGAAATTGGTGAGAAGGTGTCCAGCTTGCTTCTTCGGCAAGGGTACTGCTCAAAACACAAGTCTGTATACTCCCTTACCTGAGCCAGATGTAGCATGGATCCAATTGAGTATGGATTTTGTTCTAGATTCCCAAAGGTAACCATTACAAGCATTTTTTTGGTGAAGTGGCTTGACAAACCATCAAGTGAAAGTACATGGATTACTGAAAAAGAGCTAAAGAGAGTTGTCCCAGATATCTTCGAATCTTCGAGGAATACGCCAAAGCCTACTCATTGGAGTTGACTCTTTTTCTAACAAGGGGGATTGATGCAGAGCTTTTTATTGTTATAGTTTCCTAGTTTGGTTTTCTTTAAGTTTCCTTATTTTAGCTTTGATTGTTTTTCATCTTTATTTGGATGCTCTGCAGTAAGTTTTCTGTTTTAGATTTCTTTCTAAGATTAGGATTTGCTAAGCTAGTATAAAAAGAATACATGAGGTTGTATTGTGACATCTTTTATCTCAATTCCAAAATTTTATTTCAAAGGTTTCTTTGTAAACCCTAATTTATCTTGTTCCATCCACAATCAGCCTAAATTCTAGCCCTTTTGTTGAACTTAGTTACCCTAATCTCCTATTTCTGCACTAGAAAGACATTGACTATAAAGAGACTTTTTCTCTTTATAGTCTTCAAAAGATGCTTTTAGAGTAATTATGGCACTTGTGGCTCATTTTGACTTAGAGCTACATCATATGGATGTAAAGACAGCGTTTCTCAATGGAAGCATTGATGAGATGATTTATATGAATCAACCATAAAACTTTGTGGTTAGAAACCCAAAGTCCATGGTTTGTAAACTAAAGAAATTCATCTACGGTCTTACACAGGCTTCTCATCAATGGTATCACAAGTTTCACCACGTCATCATTTCTTATGGTTTTGAAGTGAATGTAGTGGAAGCTTGTGTATATCATAAGTTAAGTGGGAGTAAATTTATCTCCTTGATTTTTATATATCGATGATATTTTGCTGGCCAGTAACGATACGGGCTTATTGCACGAAACCAAGAAATTTCTCACCAAACATTTTGAGATGAAAGATCTTGGAGATGCATCTTTTGTGTTAGGTATGCAAATATTTCGAGATCGCTCTTGGGGTATGCTTGGGTTATCACATATAAACGCGTACGCACACATGCGCGCGCTTAGGCTCGTTCGGCCTATCCCCCCTAAAGGGGGGAATAGCCCTCACTCGCCCAGTTTTTGGTTCGAATCTTGACAGTTCGACCCAAAAACCTGGTCCTCCTTTCAGTTGGTTCGACCTATGAAGAGTTTTATAAAGAATCTCTTTTCCGGTCTTCCCTCCTTACAGTCGGGTGATCGCTCGCTGCGCTCGCTTTTTTGATTATAAACGCGCACGCACACACGCGCGCGCTTAGGCTTGTTCGGCCTATCCCCCCCTTTTGGGCTTACAGGGGGCTTGTAGCTGATATAGAGTCAAGTACAGCTCAACAAAGGCGCCATTAGGCACTAATGGAGTACGCCTTTGCCCCTTTCTGTAGCCCTGCAGCTAAATAAGCCCGCAATTATGAAGTAATCGAGTAAGGGCTTTACTGTACTGAGGAGCGCGCTCCGAAAAAAAAAGGAAGAAAATCCAACTCCTCGGTATACTGACACTGCAGTATACCCGTCGGTCGATCGCAGGAGTTAGCTATAAAATTTTACTGAGTGCTAACACCATCGCATGGTCAGAGAATTCCGCAATCAGAACTCAGACATTATGACCCATCCTCAAAGCATCCCACTACCAGTAGTAAGCTGGCCTCCTAAAGGCAGTTATACTTTGACTCCGAAGGACAGCCCCGCATGTTTCTGAAAGCGGAAGTCAAATGCCGATAGGGTGTCACCCGAGGGCGTCAGGCTTCCTTATCAATGACAGCCGTTTTCAAAAAGATTATATGACATAGAGATTTCTTAGAGGCTCTTTCCGGGTTTTAACAACCGAATGTAGTTGAGAGAGTTAAAAGAATAAGTCTCATAAGCCCTGCCGGCGTTTGAGGTGTTTCCCACTCTTTCTCGTATCAAGCAAGACCGTAAGCCCTCAAAAGCGATAGGTCTTGCATTCCAAGAGAAAGAGATAAGTGCAGCTCTTCTGTCCGAGCCCTTCGGCGATTGAGAATTCCTGGATTTATGTGCAACAAGCCGGACCGATAGCCCCAACAAGGCGTTAGGTCTGACATTCAACAGATAAATGAACAAGTGCAGCTCAACCAAGCCCGCGATTATGAACTAATCGAGCACGGGCTTGTCTTCTCCTGTAGCTCATGCAGTTTACAAGGCCGCCATTAGTTCCTAATAGAATAAGGCCTTTACTGAACTGTAGCTGCATGAAGGGCGCCATGCTTGTCATGGAGTAAGCCCTTTCTACCTTGCTGAGGGGCGAGCCCTGAGATTTCGCGTGCTTTGGAGGAATACAAAATTTCATGTTGTCTTTGTCGGAATCCTATTTTCGTAAGTGGTTACAGAAACTCCGATTGAGTCCTTACGCGTTAGTAGCTACCTGGGTGGGAAGCTTGCGGGACTGTGAAGATAGCCACATATCTGTTGCATAAAACCTTGCGACACCATTCGTGCGTTTCCTTATCGAGGTATAACTGCCCTTAGGAGGCCGGCTTACTACCGGTAGTGGGATGCCTCGAGGTTGGGA
>JAOVYX010018056.1:0-20914 GCA_035668315.1 Drosera spatulata | reverse complement strand
CCCCCTCTGCCGGTAAGCATTCACATCTTACCCATAGGTGATCAGCCCTTGTAGGCTTTAGGCAGAGCCTAAATATTCTTCATGATCAGGGTTCTATTCCGTAAACCACACCTCATCAGACCCAAACTTCCTTGCTTTTTAGGTTTTCAAACCTCATCCCATGCCACCAAATTATTATGCTTGCTCATCCGCTGTCCAGACCATAAGTACCTCCTGCAAATTTTCTCCACTTCAGCTATCACTCCAGTAGGAATGAGAAAGATTTGAGATCAATACACATGAAGAGTATTGCTGCAGATGCCACCAATTGGAGCCTTCCGGACCAAGAACACACTCTATTAGTCATCTTATCAATCAAAAGAACATAATTCCTAACATGTAACTTCTTAGCGAACAATGGTTCCCCCAGGCATAGGGCATTCACGAGTTGAGTCGAGTCAGGTATTAAAGAACTCGGACTCGAACAATCTGGGCTTGCTGTTGTCGTCCCAGTTGTGCCTCGTGAGAAAAAGGTAAAGGATATGCCTACAGAAGTGGGCATTTGGTTTGAGTTGCTCCAGGTAGATAGAGAGAATGAGTTAAGGTCCACCTGGCCATATATTTGGTGTGTCCCCTTGCCGATCATTTCCATGTCCCAGTCATATATGTACTCTCAACCAAATTCTGAAAGGAAAAGAAATTATTCTTAAAAAGTAATATAACTAAACAACATAATAATTAATAAAAATAAATAAGATAACTATTATAAAATTCAGTGTGTATTCATAATACTTGAATCTTTAAGAGATAGAAAAGGTTCATTTCTCAAGTCCTTTGCCTTTTAAAATCTTTTGCAAGTATGCATATTAATGATATTCTCCTTTCCTAAAAAAGTTCAAATATCAAGAGATTATGATGAAAGTTAGAGAAAGCTGCTGGAAGCCACTTGTACTGTATTTCTGCTCCAGAAGATCACTGATGATCTTGGTGTAACAACATCATTATTTAGTTCTTCGAAAAACTAGATATCATTAATTATGAAAAACTAGTTCTTCGATTTTAGTTTTGTTCTAACCTTGGAAAACTTTCTCCGATTTGATCTCTGATAAATGTCTCAATGAATTTTCGGTCACTACGTGACAACTACTTTGTCATATTGGAAAACTAGATCAATTGTTTAATTGCATCTTGTAATGCTTGGTTCCATGATTGAATTCTTGCCTGCATCGTCCTTTTGAAGCCAGTCTTAGGTTGACAAACCTTGGCTAGAACATCAGTAATTGACCAACGGTCCATGTAGTGTGATTGCTATCATCAAAACCTCAATCACGAAAGTAAAGAGAGTTGCTTGTCCCTTTTTTTCTTTTCCTGTCAACTTTTAAGTTGAACATAGATGGCACATCTTATTGTAACGTGGTTAAGACTTCAGACAATTTTTTGTTTGTCCAGATTGGATGTCTTCCTTGGCAGTAGAGATGAATAGAAGCATTAAGTTTTCTTTGCACTTTCTATGAACATCGTAGAGACCTGAAACTTGTCTACATGAACAACAGTAATTGACCAGTTGTTTATGTATTGCGGTTGCTATCCTCTAAACTGCAATTCTCAATCATGAGGGTAAACACAGTTGCTTGTCCCGAACCAACTTTTTTTTGTTTTGACTTTTAAGTTGAACATAGATGTTGCATCATATGGTAATGAGGGAGGACAATTTTTTATTTTGTCCAGATTTCATGTCTTCCTTGGCAGTAGCGAGAAATGGGTTACAATTTTCTCAGCACTTGACTATCAATGTTGTGGAGACTGTAAACTTGCTGACATGACCTGGTGATCTTTTGTTATCCCATAGGATGGTACCAATAGTGAACAAGAAAGCAATGATGGAGTTGGACCATCTCGTAAACCTCAGAAGCGTAGTCGAGGAAAAGTGCGTTCTGCTACAACTCGAGTGCTACAAGAGAATTTTCCAGATTCATCACAATCCCATGCTGCTCCATCAAGTCCTGTTTACTTGTCATTGCTTAAGAAGAAGCAACCTGGTGGTAAGCTTTCCGCTTTTGCAAGTTCTTAGAGACCTGTTCTCTCCTTGCTGGTGTTTACCTTGTTTTTCCCTTCGACCCTTGTGTGCACTATGGCATCATCCTCTGTAGTTTGGTTGTCATCTTCTGGATTACAACTTGCTGCTTCAAAAGGTCAAATTTAATTATCTCCTAACATTGTACTCGTGATTTTAATAACAGCCAAACATATTGTGCCCGCCATATCATATCCAAGTTTTGGAGTGAAATTAGGCTATTCACATTGTTCCATATTCTCCTTTACTGCTGTCATTTATTTCTTATGGCCAGTAGGTCCCATGATCTTTTGGAAAGGGTTGGAGGAGAAAGATGAGTAAGCTAAAGAAGGAAGAGGATGAGGAAAAAATAAACCAATTTTTGTGCAATTATTTGGATCTGTGTTATAATTGCTATTAGTTATGATGAATTAGACAAGCCAGGTTGGTTATGACGTCAAGTGTAAAGTTTTTTTAGCTAACCAAATTAAGCTTTCAAGACTAGAATTTTTTTTTTTTTTCATATGAAATATTGACAATGCTTCTTGAGATCTTAACCCTGCTATTATTATTAAATAATTTGACAAAGGGAAGTGCCATACTTCAAGGCCACGTTGGCTGTGCACTTTCATATCGTCTGCAACACTCCTCTAGAGTTCTTATCCCCTTGTTATAGACAGGAAATGACCATGAAGGAGTTGTCTAATTTCAGTTTTCTGTACTTTTTATTCTAGTTTTTTTACGGCAACTTATATTTCAGCCACCCAAACTCGGGCCGTCGGGAAAAGGACTCCCAGAATTCCTGTGAAATATGCTAATGATGGGGATAACACGGAGGTCTATAGACATGGACCGAGAATGAAGATGCGTCGTGCTGACGATGATGTTGCACACAATGTGGCATTGGCATTGGCTGAGGCTTCTCATAAAGGTGGCTCTTCCCAAACCTCTCATGTCCCATCTAAAAGAAGGGATGACGTAGTGCCCTCTTTTGCTCGAAGACATGAGATGATGGTAGTATTTGCTCCTATCTGGTAACTTTTAGTTGCCATCAGATTATTTTCAATTAGATTCTTACTTCTCTATGGAAATTAGCGTTCTGAATCCGAGATGACTAGTGCCAAGGATGTCGAAGACGAAATGGATGAGGATGACTGTGAAGGAAGTTTAGGAAGCACAGAAGCTGATAATGGACATCTTCATAGACACATATCTGATCCTATTGACAGAAGAAGTGTTGGTGCACTTGTTGTTCAAAGGAAAGGCAAGAAGCTATATGAAAAGAGAGAATGTCCAATTGATGACATAAAAGAAGCTTGCAGTGGAACTGAAGAAGGGAAACTGATTGGTGGAACTAAAAGGAAAATTGTTCCTAAATATCCTGATTCTGATTACATTTGGTCACCAGGCTCTAAGAAGAGGCGAAAGAAGGACCTCTTTGGTGGAGGTATGATTTTGATCCTGGAAACTTCTTACCCCTTTATATATTTATGCTACTTTAGGAAAACACATCGATTATTTTTGTGATACCGAATGGTATGATCAATTTCATATGAACTTTTGAGAACCATGAATAGATCAGTAGATGAAACGAGAGTTACTAACTAAAGTGCCCTAATTGAAAAAGTTTCCCTTTATGGGCAATTTTTTTTTACCTAAATTAGTTTGTGCTACAAGTGTTTAAATGTTTTCATGTTTTAAAAATCGAACTTCGTTATCTGATGTTTTTGAACCATTCAATGAAGTTGGAGAGCTTCACAAGAAACTCACTTCAGGTTGGGTTTTTCTTCGTGGAATGACAAGCACACATCAAAATACTAGTGCTCATATGAAATAAGCATAAAGATTTGATCTTCAGCAATATATTGAAAGGACACACATCTTTGTGGAATGAGTTTTGTATTATTATTATTATTATTTTTTTTTACCAGCAGATTTAACAAATTTCTTGAGGTTTCCTTTTGTTTGATCTAAATTTGCCAGAAGCTCGTTCTTTCTGGGGACCTGTCATATTCCATATTACTTTTGGCTCTCATGTTTATCATTGCCTCATTTTCTATGTGAAGTCCATCATAGCATTGAATGGATAGTATAACTTGTCTGGATTTGGATTACAACTTTCCTATCTGTATGTGCAGATGAGGGTTCAAAATTCGATGCCTTGCAAACTCTAGCGGATTTGTCAGTGGCTCATTTGTCCGTGATGATACCGGACTCAACAATTGAGACAGGTAGTGCATTCCTTTAGTAGAAATCAATGTGATTTTTCAGAATCTCTGCTCCACAAACAGAAAAAGAAGGAAATAGAGCATGTTTGTCTTTTTGTACAGAATATTTGATTGATTAAAGTAACAATTTACCAATCCTTTTGACGACATCATTCTAATTTCTATATGCCATGTTTTGGAACACTGAGGAGAGTGACAATACTTCCCTTGGTATGACTCCCTGTATAAGAGTCTGGGCTTTTTGCCAGCTCTTGAATGCGTTGTAAGCTCTACTTGTCAATGATCGTGATGATACTTCCCTTGCGATGAGGAACAAAATCTAGTTTCTAAGATGTATGTTAAACTGCATAGGTCTAGGTTTTGCAGGTATCTAATGATACAATAGGGTACTAGATTTGTGATATAATTATGATGTCTCGGGTCCCTCAATATCAAGAAGATTCTTCTATACGTATATACCATTGCTTTCTGTAACTCAGTACAGAGTCCTGACTATTTTTCCAATACTTTGGATAGATAGGGTCAAGCTATATGTGTTCACCAAGGTGGGTTTATTAAGTATGCATTTGTCCTGTTTCAATCATAATCTTCAAATAATGAGCTTGTTCAACTTTTCTTTCTAAATGTATTTAGTTTTTGTAGAGATATCCTGATCACAAAGTATTGACTATTGAAGAGTTTCCTAGAGATATAATGTGCTAGGCAGTATTGCTTAGCCTTGGCAGTGGCAAATTTTACCTTAGCAATGGTACACATTGCCTTGACAATAAGGTCCCCTACTTTCTTTGTTTTATCAAATTACGTGTTTCAAATGTTCACTAAGCATTTGATGAAAATGGTTTTGCATTCCAAGCTGTAACAGCTTCTTGTGTTCTGTGCTTCAGAGCCAACAGTCCCATGCGAAAAAGAAAAAGCTGATTTGGCTGACAATACTCGGATATCTGAATCAATCCCTACCAATCATAGGAAGGAGAAATCAAATCCAGCAGTATTGACAAAAAGAGGAGATCAATCAGATATTTTGGTTCAAGTTGCTGATTCTGGAACTGCGAATCTAGAAGAAGCCAAAAATCAGGAAACTGGAGTAAAGCACAGGAGGCGAAAGTCCCCCAAATCTAAAGTAAGATGCAATTGGAGTTATAACGAGAGTGATATGCTTTTCCTCGTGGACATCCGAGCATCTTGTATTTGGTCTGTATTTCTTATTCAAGGGATATAAAATCCACGCTTTCAAAGGATTTCTCGAGTGTGTTGTGTGTTCCTCAATTATGTGGATGTGATACCATATATGGCTGGGCAAGTTAAGTTCACTCTGGATAGGAAAGGAAGATAAACAAAATATTAGAAGATAACATTATTATGTCAAGAGGGGTTGGCTTAGTGGTAAGCAACCCTTCCCCTAACCATGTGGTCAAGGGTTTGATATCTCTTGAGGGAACCAAGAGACAATTTTTATTTAATGTAATAGGGATAAGACTGTGTACGGCTCATCCTTGCGGCACTATGCAGTTGATGGGATTATGTGGGTTGTTGCTTTGTATGTTTTTTTTTTCTTTTTTCTTTTTAAACAGATCCTTGGAATATGTTTAGAATGTCAATGGGTCATCCAAATGTTAATTTTAATTCAGGCTATTCGCCTTTTGTTTGAATCTAGATAAAACATCTTAGCATACAAACCGTAATGCATCTGAATTGCAAGATTAGTGCATATGGCATGTGGCTCTACCTGTTTCAAATTTGAGTGCCCCTTGGGCTTGTAACGTTAGTTGAAAGAAGAGTTGCCCCCTTAGTCCTTAGCACTGGATTCAAATGAATCTTAACTCTAGGTTTAGTCAATATCGAATCAGGAGAGTTCAGCTGATAAAGTTCCCAAAGAAAGTGACTAGACGAAAATTCTCAAAATTTAAAATGGTAAAAAGTGATCCTTATTTTCCCAAGACTCTTAGTTAAGGCTTTGATGGCTTGTGTTGATTTGATGAGTCTATGTCCCTCCTCTTATATGCCAAATTCCTTCTTTGCCAGCAGATTGTCTTCAGCCTTTATTAGCTTAGTTTTTCCTTTTCTTGCCATTGAGTTGTGCTGGTTCTTTATCCACTCTTGTCCTCATTAATTTATGAATTAATGAGATATTTTGTCCTCTGCCCGGGATCATAGGTATCTGAACAGGGGAGGAATTCTACTAGTAGGAGTAAGCACTCTTCTCAAATTGATTTTCAACCACGTCAAGGGCTTGGGGTCAAGCTTGTGGACTATTTTTCTTCAAGTACCGATCTTAAGAGAGAAGGCGACGAGTCAGCTGCAACATCTCGACAGACTTTTGCGACAAACCGGGTTATAGTGCCAACAAAAGTCAAAAGCAGGCGCAAAATGGATAGAGCACAAGTTGTTGGAAACTCCGAAGAATTAAAGATTGCCAATGCCTTCGTAAATAGTCAATTTGATAAGCCGATGCATTCATACCATCATGGAACTCTTGGCATCAAGGTCCTACTTTTTACTCACAATCTCTTAACACTGCTCTTAAGCAGCAGTTTCCTAACATCTTGGGCTAAGTTTCATCTATTTAACTTGTGCAGTTGCAAGAAAGGGTTACACATTGCTTATCCAATTCTCACTTGCGGAGGTGGTGTGTATTTGAGTGGATTTATAGCTCAATTGACTATCCATGGTTCGCGAAAAGTGACTTTGTTGATTACCTCTGTCATGTTGGGATGGGTCATGTTCGTAGATTGACGCGTGTTGAATGGGGTGTCATAAGAAGGTGAAACCCTTTTCTATGCAATATGCACTGGTGTTACAGAGAAACTCGGAATGTTAAATAAGGTATTAGTTGACTTCCTGTACTTAAATCCTGTTTTTTTTCCCCTCTCTCTGGCTGCAGTTCTCTAGGTAGACCAAGGCGGTTCTCACAGAAGTTTCTTGATGAAGAGAAAGAGAAGCTTAAAAATTATCGAGAGTCTGTTAGAAACCATTATACTGAACTTCGTACTGGTGCAAGAGAAGGCCTTCCAACAGATTTAGCTCGTCCTCTAACAGTCGGTCAGCGTGTGATTGCTATTCATCCTCAGACAAGAGAAGTTCATGATGGAAGTGTGCTGACAGTGGAACATGATAGATGCCGTGTTCAGTTTGATCGACATGAACTTGGAGTTGAATTTGTCAAGGTAGTAACTTCTATTTGTTACTCCCTCTATTTCATAAAGAAAGTTGCAACATTGTTAGAGTCAATACACTGTTTGGAATTTTATGCGCTTTGTTTCAAAAACTAGAATACTAACCCGTGCATTGCACAGGATGAGAGATAGAATAAAAATAGACAACATTAAACAAACCGATTGAATTCAAAACTAAAATGCTATGAATTTATTCATCGTTTTAGAAAAACCAAAATAACGCGATTGAGACAATATAATATTTTGTACATAAAATTTGATTGCTTAGTCTCCAGCTGTTGTTGCTCATGCCTTTGGTCATCCCCAATCACGAACATAAGATGGTGAAAACAAAGACACTATAAATAATCTTTTCACGATTGTTGGTGGGTCTGCCTCCCTTCGGATTAAAACTAGTGATCTCATGGTTCTCGGTTTGATTCTCTCTCTTTCTCCGAAAATGAAACTTCTGTTAAAGCTGGTCTCCATCTCCTTAACAATGCCATGAGTTCTGTAACTATCTCTGTTTTAAATACATCATGTTGTTGAGGGTGGCTTCCTTGGTATCGGCAGCTAGTAGCTACAGCAGCCAATGTAAACATCGGGGAGATAGCCACTAACAGTGTCAGTGTTAGCAATGCTTACAATTGATGAAAGCTACTTCTGTTCTCTCATTATGTTCTCACTGACTGCTTGTCAAGGGGTACTAAAGCCTTGATCGATGATCTACCATAGAACTGCTCTCTTACTTGATTACTGTGACAAGCTGGATTGATCCAATTTGAATACTGTTATCCAAATGACCTGGTGTATGTCATGTTTGTGGCATGTTGTCCTGCAGGATATTGATTGCATGCCTGCAAATCCATTCGAAATTATGCCTGCATCTCTTAATAGGCGCATCCCGGTTGATAAGTTCTATGAATATCTAAAGCAGATGAAACCGGCCGAGAGATCTCAGGATTTGAAAAAGGAGGTGTACAGCAAATCTGTTCCAAGCCAGCAAATCCATAGTGCCGATGTTGCTGCATATATTCTGCCAAGTTATCCAATTAGTAATGCTTCAAGGCAGCAAGGAAAGGTGAGTGAATCCTTTCTAGTGTTTTATTTGTGAACCTGTTTCTGTATGAGTCACTTATGTGATGTTTTAGTTGTTGAAAAAGCCTTGGTTCATTATAAGACATGTCTATTGGGACAAAGAAGCGATCATATGTGGTAAAAATGCCTTCAGAATTTCATGTCTGAAACCTACATCATGTAATGACATGTGCTTCTTGCGATACATCATGGTTTTTTTAATGGTACCTTTTGTCTAACCTGCCAATCTGTCATCACTGTTAGGCCCTATAAATTTAAGGGTTGAGGTTTCCATATTGGCGGTGTATTTTGCATCTGTTATCTTAGTCTGAGTTTTTTCCCGTGTCACCTTAATAGTGTTTCTTTATGCTGCAAGGTGCTTGATGCGTCAGAAAACTTTGGTTTGACGGAGTTTTTGGCTTTCTATTCTTGTCGTTTTCAGGAAGGCTCAAAAAGTTCAAATTCGCAATCGAAGGGTGGTCGTCATGAAGTTGTAAATGGTCAACAAGAAATTCTCTCACAATCTTCTGGTCTGTCCCTTATTCAGGCAAAGGAAGCTGATATACGAGCTCTTGCTGAGCTCTCTCGAGTCCTTGACAAGAAGGTACAAAGCCGGAACCTCTTTAATGTGATCTTGTTCATTATTGGAGCTTTTAGATTAAGACAATTCTAAAATCATTCCACAGTTTCCACTGCATGAAACTTCTTGCCACAGAAGATGAGTCACACCAATTCAACCATACTACATATCATGTGGCCAAGTTTCTTCCCTGATGATCTTGATTAAACTAGATTAAGCTGGATAATGAATTAATCCACGACATACCTGGTTACAAATAACTTGAAGGCAACTCCTCTTCTGGCATTACTCTTCTGATCAGTTTGCAAAAAAAACTATTAGAAATAAGTGTCTTATGAGAAATTATGTGAGGGTAGTTCTTGGTTTAAGCTATTTTAAAGAATTATCTCAAGGAAATGTGGGATTGCAGACACTTCTCTTTTAATCGGTTTTTTATTCGCATTTCGTCGGCTTTTAAGGCTTGAACTTGGGAGGTTTACACTATAATTTTGCATTTATGATGCTTGAGGGTTGATGTTATGTGCTGGAACGGAGAATTTCAGGTTGAGTTTTCCTGAGGAAATGAAGTGGAAATAAGACAAAGAGGAGGGGACAAGGTTGGGCATGAATATGTATTCCGAATGACACCCCTGCCTGATCCATTTTTATGACAAGGAAGATGGAGTCATACTTTTCATTACTTGTGTGAGTGAGTTATAGCTAGGCGCAAGGCTGTGTAATAGACACTATCAACAAGCTGATTAGTAGTAGTAATAGTAATAGTAATAATAATAGTAATAGTAATAGTAATAGTAATAATAATAGTAATAGTAATAGTAATACTAATAATAATAATAATAATAATAATAATAATAATAATAATAATACTAATAGTAATAGTAATAATAATAGTAATAGTAATAGTAATAGTAATAGTAATAGTAATAGTAATAGTAATAGTAATAGTAATAATAATAATAATAATAATAATAATAAATAAATAAATAAATAAATAAAAATCTCAAGAGTTCGCATGGATTTCCGGTTAGTGGACATTGTTAAATTTGTTTGATCTAGGTGTCCTCATTAGTATAAAATTCTTTTTCTTTCGAGAATGCTCCGTTTATCATATCGTGGTGTCTCAGGATGCCCTCAAAGAGCATGTCGGGGAGGAGCAAGGGCTGTCTAATGTGAATGTTATGTGCCGAATATGCTTTTCTGGAGAAAATGAAGGGAGTGAGAGAGCTAAACAGATGATTTCCTGCCGAAGTTGTACGAAGAAGTACCACAGGAGCTGCCTGAAAGTCTGGGCCAAAAATAGAGGTTTGTCTGAGAGGCTTTCACGAAACACTTGATTAGTCAAGATGTTCTTTTGCTTGATGACCTTGGTTATGGGATTTCTCCTCCCACCCACGTATATAGTTTTGTTCTCAAGAACCCCTTTTTTCTGGAAGTGGAAACTTTTATCTCAAACCATAGAAAACCTTGTGAGTACCAAGTGCCAATTTAATGGGTCCTCATTGTTTCTGCAGATCTCTTTCATTGGAGTTCCTTGACTTGCCCTTCTTGTCGTGTTTGTGAGGTAACAGCCATTTTCCTTTATTTGCTGAGAAATGTGGCATCTTAACTTTCTCACTTGGATAATATATCACTCCATGGTTGTTTGACGCTGTGGCAAAGCAAAAGAATTTGTTCCTTTGGTGTTTTTTTAATAAAAATAAACTTGGTTTCAGTGGTTATTGGTCTCCATTAGGCATAATTTCTGGAGGTATATAACTAGTCTATCTACCTGTGCAATAATGCACGTGACAAAAGAAGAAAATAACACGTTTTGGTCGTATGATAGAAGAAAGAGATATGATATCTTTCTTAACTGGCATAGTAGTGATAAAATAGTATTAAATTAGTCTATCCGTCTGACAAAAAAAAAAAAAAAACTTATTGGCCGTATGATATAATAGAGATCTACTATATGTTTCTTAACTGATGTGATATGATAGTGATAAAGTAGTATGAGATATATTTATCAAGGATATATATATTTATCTATGTATATTATTAAGATATTATCATGGATTTAATAAGTATTTATTTTAAATCTTTTCTCTCTTTTATTTTTTTGTTAAGCCAAAACATATTCTATGATCAATAAATTTTATTAAATTATTCTTTTTCTCTTAATTAAACTATTAATTGTATTTATTTTATATTTAGTTAATATTTAATCATAACCATCGGATTATAAGTTGGACGGTCAAGATTCAAAGATCTCAGTTGAAGACAAAAAGATCTCTATTTGCTTAGTATATAGTACAGATTTCTCGTGCAAAATCTGGTTGATGCAATTTGATGAATTTTATCTTGTTTTTTAACAGGTCTGTCGTAGGACTGGAGATCCAAATAAGTTTAAATTCTGCAGGAGATGTGATGGTGCCTACCACTGTTACTGCATGCAGCCGCCTCACAAGGTTGTTGCATCTGTTTTCCTTGTTTTCGTGTGGTTGACCTATGACCATATTGGTGAAGCCTTACATTCATTGTCTGACTGCAGAACACCAGTTCTGGTCCTTACTTGTGTCCCAAACACACAAGATGCCACAGCTGTGGATCTACTGTCCCAGGAAATGGTTCAAGTTTAAGGTAATTATAAATTTAATATTCATCATGACTTGCATTGCCTGCTGCTTGTATGATTAGAGACGTTTCTGAACTGAAACATATTGTTTTCTGACAATGGTCCATGTCCTAGTCAATTTTTACTGTTATGTCGTTTTATTTAGTTTTTCTAGCTGTTCAATTTAATTTGTATTTTATTGAGTGTTTTGAACTAGCTGCTGAGTTGTACCCCATAGGTTGGAAGAACAGGTATAGAGGTGCAAGTTTTAGTGGAGCTCTATGTTTTTGTCAAATTAGGTCTTGAAGCTGAGGGACTCGTCGTTATATGAAGAATTCTGTTTTTTTTTTGTTCTTGAGGATATTAAGCAAGTTTTTATGCTAGTATTGATTAGAATTTGTTCCCCAAGTAGAGCTTAGTTTTCTTAGATTATGTCTGATTTGAACTTCATTCATCGGAGTGACTTGCCTCCATGCATTGCTACTCAAGCATGCTTAATCACTGGTTCTACAAAATCTGCAGGTGGTTCTTGGGATATACATGTTGTGATGCTTGCGGGAGGTTGTTCACCAAAGGCAATTATTGCCCTGTCTGCTTGAAGGTAAAGTTAGTGTACGAGACTATTAGGTTTTCCGCCTGTTGAAGCTTTTTTGAGTTTCCATTTGTCTTCACTCATTTCTTGATTTCTATTGCTTTCGTTTGAAGTGGGAAGGTCTTATATATTTCGGCATAATTACTTGCTTGAATCTCTTCTACAATTCTTTCTAATTTTGTCTTGTTCAATTCCTACTAAATACTTCCTTTTCATCGTATTCTCATCCAATGGGTTAGTTTTATTTCCTTGACTGATTCATCCGGTTTCATTTTGTGTATGCAACAATGTTGAATATCCTTGTTTGAAACATGTAGGTTTACCGAGATTCTGAATCAACACCTATGGTCTGCTGTGACATTTGCCAGCGTTGGGTTCACTGTGAATGTGATAGCATCAGGTTGACTCAAGCTCCTTATGAACGTTGTATGAGTTTGTTTGCATCACCATAGTATCTCAAAAAGAGAACCTAAGTAAGGACTATTTTTGTGCAATTGCTGAATGCCAGGAGGTTTCCTTGTTTCCATTGAGTTTATTGACACGTGTCAATCCAATGATAAAAAAAGGAAAAAGCTGATTGTTACTCTCATAATATATGGAACTTTTTTCGCTTGTACCTTTTATGCTTTGTTCGTGCCATAATATATTTTTGCGAATCTGTACACAAAATTTAGATTTCTCACTATTTGTTAAAGCATATATGCAGTGATGAAAAATATCTACAGTTTCAAGTTGATGGAAACCTTCCTTACACATGCCCTACATGTCGTGGTGAATGCTACCAGGTACAACCGGCTCTCCTCTTTGCATTTCCCCTTCTGGGGTTGGGGCCCCTTGGACACGGCTATGAGAATATTCCACTCACAAGTCACACCCTGATTTCTTTTGTTCAATTTTCTGCCAGGTGAGGGATCTAGAAGATGCTGTACAGGAACTATGGAGGAGAAGAGATGAAGAGGATCGAGATTTGATTGCAAGCTTGAGAGCTGCTGCTGGGTTGCCTACTCAAGATGAAATATTCTCCATCTCGCCATTCTCGGATGATGAAGACGATGGCCCTCTGGTGAAGACTGAACATGGTCGTATGAGATTATCGTTCAAGGATTTGGGAGATCAGTCGCCGAAAACGACCAAGGAGTCTGTCAAAAAGCCATCAAAGAAAAAACATGGCAAGAAAAAAGAGTATCCTACAGTAGTAGACAATATGACAGGGTTCGGTCATGATTCAGAGTCCTTCAGACGAGAATCTAGCGACAGAGAAAATGATATGCAGATCCATAAAAGTGGACAGAATATGTTTCCTACTCCCCCAGCTGAAGGCTCAAGTCCTGCCGAAGGGATGTGTTCAATCAATCAGCAAGGGATCTTCAAGCATAAATTTGTGGAGGATGTCTCTGGAATTGACGAGAGAAAGGGGATTGGAGCTCTCCGCATAAAAAGCAAGAAGTTTGGTACGGTTACTACCAGTGAAGATGCTGGAAAAGATGCGAGTGAACCCAAGGCCGTCAAGGGAACCAAGTTAGTCATACACTTAGGGGGCCGGAACAAATCTATAAGCAACTCTCCGATATCTGATTCCTCTAACTATCATCAAGATCAAGGATTGACGACATCCAGTGGTAAGTTACATGTATAAATTTACAGATTCTTTGTTCTTTTTGTCTAGGCGTGCCGGTCTTGGTATCTGTTTTTTTATTGTTATCAGGGTTATAGGCACTTTTGACAGGTGGTGCTGCTCAGTTCTGGGTAATTCGCATTAATACTGTTATGAACTATTGAGTCCTAAATTTTTATTTGTACTTGTGCTTGTCATGTTACTGTCATTGACGGTAGAACTGGTGAAACCTCTGCTTTTAGACTCGCCTTCAGAACCCCCATCCCACCGGCTCAAATGAGAAAAAAAGGGGGAAATTATTTTGTGTTTCAGTTCCTTTTTTAGCTTCCATGTGTCTTATATGAACTTAACAACACCAAAAGATCAACGGTTTTTTGTTCACTGCTTCAGTAATAGAGTGCCAACTTTTTTTGGTGCCTTCCTGCACTTCCAGGCTGGTTTTTCACCTTGCACCATCACTGTTGGAACATGAGTTCCTCAAGTAATCAAGAAACTGAAAGAGTTTGTGTCTGTTGGTTAATTGTAGGTTATAAAGCCGATGGTTCCCAGAAGAAAGAGAGAATGGGCAACTTAATCAAGCTTGGAAAAAGCAAGCATGATGTCCCCAACCTCTATTCCACATCGGATAGAGGAAACGGCGCTGGTGGAAATGGACTGTTTACTCCAGGAAAGGCTTATGCTTGGGGCAATGATAGTAGCCTTGCTTCAGTTGGATATCAAGAAAAGGCACCGAAAGGCGAGAAGGTGTCCCTGAGAAAGCATCCAGCTGACATCTCAGTTGATGGCCATAGTAAGAAGAGCCAAGCATCTGGTTCACAGTCTATATCGAAGGACTCCAAACCTTCCCTGAAAGTTAAGTTCAAAAGTCCCTATCAAGTGTCCTGGGGGACAAATGGTGAGGAAGAGAAGGGATCCATCAAGGGTCAAAGATCAAAACGAAAGAGAACATCACTATATGGGGAAAAGCCTAACCTTCAAGAAGATGAGGATGTGACTGATACTCAGTCTGATGATTTGATGAATGGGATGACAGATGCTGGTATATTGAGGCGGTTAGGGAAGGATTCCATCGGAAAGAGGGTGGAGGTTCGTCAGTCATCTGATGATTCCTGGTGAGCGAAAGAAGTTAATTTTGACAACCTCATTTATCTTTTGTTTCTCTTCTCTATTGTTTCTGGGATTTTAATGAACATCTGTTTAAAAGAGAAAGATAAGCCACTGAGCTTGTAAATGTCACATGTTGGTGACGACCGGTGCTTAAACTTGGGTTATTGGGCTGTCAGGGTGCTGTCAAGTTAACAGATTAAGTTTCTTGGACAAGTGTTCAACAAAATAAAGTTTCTAGGACAAGTCATAATTTTTGGACGACTTTGCTGTTGGTTAATCCGTGAGGCCTACCATGTGTGATGTCATGGACAGGATCGTTAGAAACAAAGGGAACGATGCTGTCTTGGTTATGAATGTGCCTTACTCCATTATTTGCAAACATCCTGGCTGCAGTTGTCTATACAATTAGTTGAGCTTCTAGCAATGTATGATCGTGGTATAAAATGTTAGATTATAGCTCTAATAGAATCCCAGCTCGGGTGTCATAACTCTGACCCACTTTCTTAGAGTCACATATGTATTGCAACCGTAGTATATAACTAAGCTTGTTGCAGATGCTGCAACGTCATGCTCTTAATTTTTAGTGTTGGTTCTTCTATCATCATGGTATTGATTCTGGCATTTCAGGCACAGAGGAGTTGTGAGTACATTCAATGAAGGGTCAGGAATCTTGTCCGTTGGTCTTGATGATGGAAGATCCAAGACAATAGATCTCGGGAAGCATGGGATCCGTTTTGTTCTGGACAAGCAAAAGAGACCAAGAGCTTGAAGATTAAGCCCATAGGTTTTGGAACTTTTGAAGCTATGAATCACCACTGTTTAATATGGTCATTGATACATTCAATAGCATACGGATCCATTGACGAAGCAGACGGAGCAGACAAAGTAGTTGGTCCGTAATGCCATCGCAGTGTTTCTTGGCATGTTCATTATTAGCTTATGGTGCTTGGGTGGTTTGGGAGCATTACTAAATGCCCAGTCGATTATATGTTGATCAGTTTTCTTTTCCTTTTCTTTTTTTTTTCTCTCGCGGTCGAGGCTGTGAATCCAGATTTCTAGTTTCTGTTGTAAATTTAGTAGAATGCTGCATATGCAGCTGCCTGCTGTTAGACTTGGAGCTTAGGGGCTGTGAATGGGGTATCCAACTTGATTGTTCCCATTTGGCGACCAGTCTGTGTTCTTGTTTTCAACAGTTAGTTACTTCATTGTAGCAGACATCACTTGTCATCGTCTAATTTAGCTGTGAATTTGTTGGTATATCAAACTCTTAGACGTGTCTCTGATTGTCGTCTACATTGGTTATCAAGTCAAGTCTCTGCTCGATGCCATTACGAACCTGAACCTTGCACGAAGTTGGTCAATCGACTCGTCAGTTCTTAGATCATGGTAGGTTCAGCTTGATTAGATGCTAGTTGATACAAGCTAGTAATTTAACCCTTCACAGTGATGAGCAAAACTTGACCTCCAATCTCAAGCACGGACAAATTCTGACTAATATACTTTTGAGGTAAACGATCTATCAAAAGTAATGCCGTCTGGTGTCAAAAACTTTAGACTGGTGGAGGCGGCAAATCTAGCAGCAACCAATACCCGATACAGTCCTCTCCATCTAAGTCTTCTTGAATGGCAAGAAAATGCAATCCACGACAAGCCTTCTTGGCCGCTTCCCATGCTTCGGCCTCTTGTGTAGCCACAAGAGTTTTCTGGTATGTGGCATAGGTATAACGAGTAGAGATCCCAATCGATAGCAACAGGCGTCCTCGAGCAGTGTCGGTTTCTACTGCGCAGACTTCCAATCCATTCATCCAAGCTGAAGGAAATACAAAACAGACCTTAAAACCTTAAGACTTGAATATAAATACACGACATGATGGGAAATAACCCTAACAGTCATCTTGGAGGGACGTGGTCTTCTATATAACATCGTTCTAACATCAGAACATCCTCTATGAATTCTAAGAGTTCACTAGAATCGGTTAACTATTTATCTCCATAGCATTGCACACATTTTGGTTACCAGCAATGAACAGTTCCATTTATTGCATTAGCCAGACTTCTTTATGTCATTCAGGTGATCCTCATATCCCTTCTGGAAGGAATTCCTAGCGTCACACGAGATTTGTGAGAACATGATCATCTCTAGTTAATTAGTACGAGGATGCCAGCGAAAAAAATAAATAAAATTACCCGCTAATGGCATTGCGCGTGTAGACTCCACGGCAAGCCCAGGAATCAACGTATTGTCATCGATTTCCAGACCAAGCAAATCCAAGTCTAGGCTAGCCCCAAAGGCAAATTTTTCATTGAATGATGATATTTCCTCTCGAACAGCTGCGGCAGGAAGTAGATGTTAGGCTACAGAGAGGGACTTCGGCTCATTCAAGCGCTCATCAATGAAAACCACTCAGCCGATGTTTACTGATCCGTAAACAGCTTTGACATAAATCATAATGATAATTGTATGTGAGAGAATTTCTACGCATGAGCAATATCTAGTGCCCACAAATAGCAAAACAGTTCTACAAAATACAGTGATATTAGATAAATGAGCTTAATATATAGACCTGAATAAGGCAACTGAACGAAAGCCCATCTATCACCGAACAGATTCTCGGGAAGAGCCCTGGGGAAAGGGTCATCTAAAGCCAGAAACGGCTTAGATCCTTTCTGAAAGCCTGGATGTCGCGTGTAAATAGTCTCATATCGTTCTTCGAGCCACAGAAGCAATGATACACACTGAAAAAGTAAAACGAGCAGTGACATCATTTTAGAATAGAGAACCAAAGTTCAGAATCTTACTACTTTGTTTTAGGCAAGGTGAACAAGGCAATAACATCGCTTTTCAGTCAGTTTTCAATAGTTTCCTAGGAAAAACAATGGCAATACGTTCAGGCAATCAACTGATAACATCAATCACAAACACACAATCATTTGTATCCAACCATACCCTTTTACTAGGAATAGGTTTGATATTCAGCTCCTTACACGCCTTCGTAATAATCGTCTGCATTTGCGACCTTCAAACACAAAAACAACACATCAATCAACAATACCACCATTAACCAGACTTTCCACAATCCCCAAAATCACGAAATCATCCATCAAAATTCACCTGAAATACCGAACCTTTTCTGGCAACGGAACCCCCAACTGATCAGAAACAGAAGCAATAGCCTCCTTCAAAGTGATACTATTAATCACATTGTTAGGAAAATACTTTGTATACTGAAGTGACAATGAGCTATCACAAACAACAAGCTCCCAAATTTTCTTCCCCCTCATATCAAGTATAGGCCTGGATGAAAAATCAAGCTCCCATTCTGTTATACTCTGAGGATCAACTTCTGGATCAAAATAACTCAACTCTGCTGTTGGATCATCGACACCATCATCACTAGCATCATCTTCCTCCGCTTCGGGCGATGAGACGGAGCGTTCGGAGACCGATTTGGGGTACAAGAAAGTGGTTCTTGGGTGGTTTTTTAGGGTTTTGAGAGGGGTTTGAGGGGGTTTGTAGGTGATGTGGGGAAATGGAGGGAAAGTGGAGATGGGTTTGTTGGGTTTTGGTGTTTGGTGTTTGGGTTCTGAATTTGGAGGTGTTGAAGCTGAGCGTTGCCATTGAAAGGTGTGATTTTGGGTTTGGAGTGAGGAGAGTTGATGAAGTGATGGGAATGGTTGGAGGGTATATTTGCACCACAGAATGATATCAGTTGGTGAGGATGGCCTGATGGGTTTCACTTTCATTATGCAAGTATTCCTTCCTTCGATTCCAGAAAAAACTACAATGTTTATTAAATTAAATATTTTAATTAAATTATAATATTATAATATTTAAAAAAAAATTAATAAAAATATTAAAATATTTTGTTATTTATTTTATATAACATCAATTTATTCTATTATTTTTTTATCTTTTTCTTCCTTCTTTCACTCACACAAGTCAAATAACAAATTAGTCTTTACAATAAAAATATCACATATATAGACTATCGTATCATGTTAATCAGTTAATTTTTTTGGGACAAAAAAATTAAACATCTTTAAAACCAAAATCAATTAAAAAAAAATCATTGGCATGAGAAATGTTAATTACATTCTCTTGGACAATATTTTTTTTGTTGATATTTTTTTAATTGATATTTTTTCTTTAATTGATGGATTTGGAGATTTAATCAGCCCATCACCCCGAACCCCAAAGATAATTACCATGAATGAACAAATTAGAAGAAAAACATCCAAAAAAAAAAGTATACAAACGAATATATTTAATATTTCTCTAATATACATTGCAAAAAGAGCCCTTTCGAAAGATTTTTAATTTGAAACACGTTAGTTAACCTAATCTAACAACTATCAAAAAAATTCCGAGGGGCTTTGGTGGAATGAAAGCCTCAAATCAATAAATATTAAAAAGGTTGACTTCAAAAAAAAATAACATGAAGAATTTTATTGCAGAATTCAAACATATACATTAATCTAAAAAAAATAAACTTATGAATAAAAAAAATTCCATTAAAAAACAAAAGAGTGGAGGATGGTGAAAATAAACCAACAATCAATTGATAATATATTTAAGGTTACATTGATTGTAATATTATAGTTTATATTATCATCCTAAATACATTATTATAACTTTTTTTTTTCTCTTTTGATAAATGTTTCTTTTGTTATTTTATAATCTTCTCAAACTGAAAAAGGGATTTTCACAACAAAATTTCAAAGACCTCTCGACACAATACAACCTACACTAACTAGGAAGATGTCTTTTTTCAATCTTTCAGAATTTATATTTTTGTTTCGTTTTTTCTTTTCCAACCAAAACGAAACTCACCCGCATGCTGTCCTTCCACTTCCACAAAATCGATAGGGTTTAGAGCAAACTTGTGCGCCGTTTCGTTGGCTCAGCAACAACATCATCGTACTAATCTCCTCTTCTATCACACCATTCCAACACTCTTCAGCCGCATCGTCGCTTCCTCGAATCGCCCCAAAGTAAAACCCTAATCTGAATTTTCCTTGTCTCCTGCTTCCTGCAATTCCTCCTCGTTGCTCTGTTCTTCAATTCTTCCTTGTATGAAACACAAATTCTTAGTTCTTTGATTCCTCGGAATAATTTGATGTTTGTGTTCATAAAACAAAGATTGTTCGTGGGTCTTTTACCAGAAGTTTGAATTTTGAGTAGAAGATGAGCATGTTGCTAGACATGATGTTAAATCAGGTGTGTGTGTGATTAGGGTGCATAATAGTCCAATTTGTTAGGCTGGAAAGTTGGTATGCGGTGGGATAGTGCATTGTCTATGTGTCACGTCCGAAAAGTGAATTTCACGTGAGGGGACGTGTTGAGATTGAAGTATATGTTACTGTCATTTGTCACAAGTTTTGAGCTTTGGTTAGGGTTCATTTTTTTTTTTGAGTCATATCGGCATATTGTGCAGTTATTCTTACTTTTTGGAATTATTTCTAAGCACTTGTAGGTTTTAGTCAGGGGTGGATCTGGTGCTTGTTTCGACTTGAATGGTAATGCAATGATGGAACGCTGAGAAAAATTATATGGAGGCAGAGGATAGGATATGGATTATGAGGAATGCATATAAAGCTTGCTCCACTTGCAGCAGGAATCATGTAAAGCTTAGAAATTATGAAGCGTTGTAGGAATCATGTGGATCTTCTTATTCTGATGGTTTTTTAGGCAATATAGTTTTTTGTCACGGTACATCACGGAAGTTTTCCTGTGGAATCTTATCCATAATGATTTCCCTGTGATGTAGTAATCTTCTCTATCATGGGAAGTTGGGAACCTAAGAATCATGACTTCTGAATCCCGAGCTTAAATGTTTTATATGTTGTATTCCCTCTTACTGCAAGTGCCTTTTCTTACGTATGTGTGAAAGAGACAACCAGTTTATGATATGAAGTAGAGCTTTTGGTAATATAGTTC
>JAOVYX010018055.1:0-50385 GCA_035668315.1 Drosera spatulata | reverse complement strand
GTGGGTAAATTTTGTTTTATAACGTTACGATATATATAACGTTACGTTATAACGTCGCACGTACGTTATATTTAACACGTGTGTTTGTTAAACACATACGTTACCCCAATATGACGTTACGTATTCGTTATATCGTCCGTATTCTTAAATAGCGTTATATATATATTTGTATATTTAATATGAAAATTTCGGGCTATTACACCCCCGGTAAGGGCCTGACATATAATTGAGCTCATAAGGCTCACGATTATTATTTTTCTGTGTTTTTCTCTTCTCTGTATTTTAAGGAGGTAGAGATGTCAGGTAGATGTGATATAGGTTATGGTGCTAATATGAATTTACTGTATTGTAATTATGAACTAAGTAAAATATGTGATAGGAGTTTCAGTTGTATTAGATAACATTATTGTTTTATGTTTAAGTGGATTTTATTTATTTCTCTACCTAAACCGGTTAAGAAATTTTTGTATAATTGGGATGTTGTGACTCAGTAGCAGTGACGTCGTCTGTAATATTGTGTATAAACATGTTATGGAAAATCGAGACCTTACACAAAACAAGGAAGCCAATTCTATTCCTTCCAATGATTTTCCTTCCCTTCCCTTTCTTTTTCCAACCAAAACCAAACTCATAAGTATAGTGTCAAGCGTAAAATGAGTAAGTATACACAAAATCAACACACACATAAACTATCGTGTCAAGTCAACTAGTTGTCATTTTTGTGCGACCGATGGAGTATATCTTTTCCTAAACATATACTCGTTTCAGATCAACCAAAATATATGAAAATCTACCCTTGATTCATGACTCAATTGAGGAAACCCCTAAATCAATAAATTCGATCTCTTAATTCATAAATCCATCGAGTTACAATCCAATTCCATAAATAGCAAATAAAGTCTCTTAAAAAGCAAATCTAATCTATCAATTTACGAATTTCTTCAATAGAAACATTGTTTGGTGGTGACAATGCCTAAATAGTAAGGGGTCAGAGTCGAATCTGGGTCGTTGGAACTTCCTGATAGTAAATGTAGTGGCGGAGGAGCTTGAAGTGGGTAGTCAAAGTAGTACAAATTGTAGAAAGGGTTGAGAAACCGAGATTTATGTCGACGTTGTCGTCTGATTTAAGATCTAACATTGATGAGGTTTTTGAAACTCGTTGATTTTTTTAGAAGGATTTGGATAAAAAAAAAGTGGAGCTTCGTGATGGTAGTGTATGAATGTGCAATAAATCGGGCTTGTGCGTAGATGAATGAGATGGCGGGCTACGTGTTAGTAAAGAGTGGGTTGCAAGATGGTGTTGGTGATGAATGAGTGGTGGCTGATCTGGAGTTTTCGTTGGTGATGGATGAGTGGTGGTAGCTCTGGAGTTTCCCTCGGTGGTGGATTGATGGTGGGAGATGTGGAGCCAATATTGGAGGATGATTGGCTGATGAAAAATTATACTCCCTATACAAACAATTGACTTGCCACATAGTGTTGAATTTTTGAGGAATTTGATGAAGAAAGAATATATTTTTTAGAGATAATGAGGTTTACTATACCGATTGTGAGAAGATATAGGATATACTGTAGCAAAACATGATTGATTTGATATTTTTTTAGAATAAAAAGTTACTTAAAGAGAATAGTTACCAGTAAATTAGGACAGTTAAAAAAAAATATTGTATGTATAATACGACTGAGGGATTTTTTTTATTTTTTTTTTGGTTTCCATTGTTTATTTTCAATTTTGTTAGGATTAGATACATAATGTAACGCCCCGACTTTTCATTACTTATTAATGATACATATGACGTCACTGTCGCTGAGCCCAACGCCTCAGGTAGGCACAAACTATATTTATTGACTTAGTCATAAGAATTAAGCTAAGTTCACTTATACATCATCAATTTAGAAACTTTTGATGCACTTAATCATATCTCAGGATATCACCTTTGCAGCGAAATTTATATCTCTTTTTAAGATCAGAGTACCTTTCACACATAAGCTACATCTAGCATCAAATCTTAGATCACACTTCTCCTTCAAGTCTTGCTCCTGTAACAAAGAGAAGAAGAAAGAAACAGAAAAATAGTAACCGTGAGTTATAGGAGCTCAATAACGTGTCGATCCCCTTACCAAAGGTTATACGAGAGAAGAAGATAAGAAAAAAAAAAAAGGAAAATGATCACTTGGATCCTTTGTTCTAACACTCTGAAATTATCATGTCAATCTGTTATTCACAATTATCATCACAAACATACCAATGATTCATCCTAGTCACATAAGCACATTTAACACCACGTAATAATGCTCGAAACCATGCATCCATCGACACTCCAAACATTATTGACGTCATGTATTACCGTCATACCCTTTATGATAATGACAGTCAAGACCTCTATATCAAACAAACTGAGACAATGACAATGTGACACGATAGGTCCCTAGTCCAAGTCTCACGCACTGCTGCACTCAACAGTTCACTCAAGATTTTGTTATACTTACCATCATGTCAATCACACAGCGACGATAGACAATAGATACCTTCAATGTTATAATTGTGCCCTTGACAAGACTTATTCAATTTCATAGATAAGCTCTATTCAGCTTTAGCAAAAGGGACATCCACGAAAGGGGATCAGCCAAACCGGAGCTCATGGTCTCCTACAGTGAGATACCCTCATACCAAAAGGTCGATGAAAGAATCTCACCACCAAGTCACTGTACAACACATGCGACAGACACAACGCTCTTTGTGTTTTATACCAAAGAGTTATCTCACAAATTATATATTTATCCTCCTTTCACACATTCACCCTCATTATACCAGCAAATAAGGCATAGCACAAACCATGCAATAACACTCCACAGCACTCAGTATTTAGCACACAGCACACAACGGTTACAGTCAGTATTTTACGTCAGCCACATTTAGTGAGTACTTGCAAAGATTCCAATGCATATTATTATACTCACGGCATAATAACACGCATCGTCACACATAATGAATCCAAACGTTACCTTTTATCACAGTTATTCACATGTACATGTTCCGTCTCGTCCTTAAGTGATAATGAGCAGCGTCTTCAGGTCCTATAATATAATAGGATACACATATTAATACATTTGTTTGTTCACGTTACGGTGTTAAACATATTTATTCGCACTTTGTGCAAAACTATTAGTGCTATTTGTGAGTGTTTGGAGTTGTTTTGGGATCAAAATGATCATTCTCGATTCTGAAGATTCTGAGATGGTATCCTGATATCTGAGACGGATATTCCGACCTCTGGAACGGGTGTCTTGGTCTCTGGAATGGACGTTTCAGTCTCTGAAACTAACGTTTCGGTCTCAGGAACAAGCTTCCTGACCTCTGAAACGGATGTCCTAGATTCTATCCAACATGACCTTTTGAGGTATTTAAATCTATAACTTCTTGTATACAACTTCAAAAATTATTCCATAAATTTTACATAAATTAGACTTTTATACCTTTCCAGTGATATAAGGTTTCCATCATAAAACCTTATCAATAAAAACAGTTAATTATTTTAAATTTATATTTTCTGCTAGTTCGGATAGTTTGATCTTATTTCATTAATTATCTCATAACTCTCTACATACAACTCTAAATAATGATTGATAAATTGTTCTGAAAATTATACTTCCATACCTTTCCAGTGATATAAGGTTTGTCTTTTATGACCTACTATATAATTTCATATTAAGCCACAAAGTCATATCTATAACTAGTTTTTTACAGGTTGATATATCCGTATATTTTGATTTATGTCTTAAGATTTAGAACTCCGAATTACGATATATCAATTTCATTAGAAACTCGACATGTGAGAATTCAACATATATTAATATTAGAATTTATCACAAAGTGTATAATTTCTAATCAAGACGATCACATTCTCTTAAATATGGTGAATGATCCTCGTTGTACTCGCCTTACTACCTAGTTTCTCCTCTTCTCCTTAAGTTTCTCCTTCTTTTTCTTCTCTTTCTTAACTCTAATCTTACATGATAAGAGTGTTTTTGTTTTGTGTTTGTAAAAAAATTTCAAGAAGAAGAGAGCTTATATTTATAAAAAACTAAATCAATTAAAATCATTTAAGTGGATAATTAATGGGTATTTAGTGGATAATTAGTGGGTAATAATTTAATTTGGATGGAGTTGAAATTTACATAAAGGAAAATAAGTGCCAACATTAAGTTTAGGTCATTTTTATACAAATACGATATTTTCGTATTAAGATCGTACTTTCCCGTATTGGCATATTAGGGTTGCATTTCATTCGTATTTTGTATTCTTCCCTCTTTATAACGTCAAACAAGCCTTATAAGCCTTTAAAATAAATTATAACGTACGATAATATACTATTCACGTAATTATCGTGAAACTAAATTTTACGAAAATTTTCGGATCCTTACACATAAGTTTTACTTTTCTTTATGGAGTTAGAGCTTGAGATGACGACAATGGATTTTTGTACATTTTTTAAGTTTAGGGGTTGTGTGTCACTAACTCAAAATATGAAGGATTATGCAATTTTTCTTATATTTTATTGGGACGAAGACAATACTCCTTCCCTCCCATTTATTTTATAATGTTTTGATGTTTCACCAATGTTGAGTTAAAGTTTGTCTCGTTTCGTACGACGATCAAACATTTTTTTCTTGTTAATTTATCATGAAGCATCAATGATTGTGTAAGTTTCGTATTTTGACTCGAATGGATGTTACAGGACGATCAGACATGATTTGATATTAAAAGCTGCTTTATATCCATGCGTGTTAAATAATAAAAAATACGTAAACATTAAAAATTATGACACAGAGTTAGTATCATGATAATATCTTTTTAGGTTGATATTGGTAGTCACATATATGCAGGATTCAGTGTGATTGAAGGGATCGAACTATCAAGATTAATTTTGACTAATTATACTCTCTTTATCCTAGTGGTAACATTTTGACATCCTGCCTAGTGTAAAACGTTATCATTAGTGTCATTTTTGAAATGTAAAACTTAAACTTTATCATTAGTGCTTTATTGTTTGTGGTTTTGCGATGTAAAGTCAAATTTTACTTGATATTTTTTTCGTCCCGAAATTATTATAACGTTTTGACTTTGCACACGTGTCGATGTAAAGTTTGACATGTGTGCAACGAGGATTAAAAGTGTTTTTTGTGAATTTATCGTGAATATCAAAGGTTACGTAACTTACGTATTACAATCTAATATATGTTGCGGGACGATAAGACGTGATTTGATATTAAAATTAAATTTATATTCATTCGCATAAAATAATATAAAATATGTATATGCTGTAACAATTATAGGACGGAGGGAGTACATACGTGTGATCCAATCAACCAAATGTTACTTATAAATTACGACAGAAAAAACAATATATTCTTTCTGGATAGTGAAGGTTACAATAACTATAGCGAACAAAAACTATTACCCTAACATTTAAAAAATAATTACCACATTATCAAAATGAAAAATTTAAATTAAACAAAATTAATTTTGAAATGATTGCGAGAGAAGCTGCAACCCTTTTTTTCCTACTCATTTTGTTGATTTCCTTTTATTTTTTCGTTTTTTCGCTCTAACAAAATTACGTAAGGAAGTATTTCCCGATTTTATAATTTAAAAAGTTCTATAGTATCCTTCTCCGAACCCCATACACCAGTACAATACCCTTTTTCAAGTCCTCCATCAATTCCCCTTTTATCACCACCACACCCCATCATCGCATAGCTCTCCCCAAAACACAACTAGGTCACCACTCACCCCACCCCTCTCCTCCCAACCCCACACGATGTCGCTGCGGCCGAGCGCGAGGACCGAGGTCCGCCGGAACCGGTACAAATCCACCGTCGACGCCGAGGAAGGACGGCGTCGAAGGGAAGACAACATGGTCGAGATCCGGAAAAGCAAGAGAGAGGAGAGCCTCATGAAGAAACGTCGCGAAGGCGCCGCCCTCGCTCAGCAGTTCCCCGTCGCGAACGCCGCGGCGGCGGCCGCGACTCTGCTTCAGACTCCGACTGTCGAGAAAAAGGTAGAGGATGATGATGGATCGATCTGTTTGATTTAGTGTGTGTGATTTGTGTGGTTGTGGTTGATCTGGATCTGGTTTGGTGGAATTGAGGAATGATTTGGTTGAACTGTGATTGTTTGGAGTTGAGATCCGATCCGGTTATGATCGGATGATATCGAGGGTTTACTGGTTTGATTTCGATGTGATATAAGCCAATAGTTGAGATTTTGATGTGATTAAGAGCTTGATTTGTCCATATGTCAATCTGTGATTGGATTTCCGAGTTTTTTTTTGGTGATTTTTTTTGGAATATTTCATAATTTTTTGCTTATATTATGCTTATTTAATGATGAGTGGGATGTGCTTCTTTTGTGTATACTTTGTTCTATTATTGTTTGTAGTGGTTGATTGGGTCCGAGATTGTGTAAAATGTGTTTTTGGTCTTGTGCAGTTGGAGAGTCTGCCTGCTATGGTGGCTGGAGTCTACTCAGATAATGGCCAATCACAATTGGAGGCCACTACTCAGTTTCGTAAACTGCTTTCAATAGGTATGAGGATGATGTGAATTATGATTTATGATCTATGCAGCCTAATGTCGTCAAAAGTGCCTCAATTGTCCAGTTAGGTCTCAAGTATTGCAATGCTGTATTGCTTTGCCCCGACAAGGTTGTGAAGAAATCTGAAGCAAATGTGTTTCCACCTTGTAATGCTTAAACTTTGTCAATGGACCTATCAAACGGATTATGGAATTCTTAGATGGCTTTTAGTGCTACACATTTTGAAACCTAAAACTTCTAAATGATCGTGCAAACAGACCTTTGAACCCTTGTTTAGAAGATGGGAGCCGGTTCTTGTACTCTTGGGGAACTCTACATCGAAAGCTCTTACTTAAGTGCCAAGTACGTAGAGACTTCAGTGTTTTGGGTCCTTCGGTGGCTCTGTGCCTTTGGCTACCTTGGTTCAGCCTTTCTTGCAATTGCGTGCTTTTTGCTTTGTATCAGTTAAGGAAGTGTTATGATTTATTCGTGATTTTTTATGCTACTTATTCTCTTTTTGCAGAGAGAAGTCCTCCAATTGAGGAAGTTATACAGGCTGGAGTTGTTCCCCGCTTTGTTGAATTTCTTGTTAGGGAAGATTTTCCACAGCTACAGGTTTGGTTTTAAAATCTCAATAGGTGTTTGTCTTCAATTGTTAAGCTTCCTGGCTTTGAGGCTGAGGATGTTCCTTTTATCCCCCTTTTTACTTTTTAACAGTTTGAGGCAGCTTGGGCACTCACAAATATTGCATCTGGGACCTCAGAGAATACCAAGGTTGTCATTGAACATGGTGCAGTTCCAATTTTTGTAAAGCTGCTTGCCTCTCCAAGTGATGATGTCCGTGAGCAGGTAAGCTTGGGTCTGTTTCCTTTTATTTCATTCTGACTTTGCCTATTCTCAAGGCTTAAAGAGCTAATTGGTTTCTGATGCTCATGGAAATTGAAGGCTGTGTGGGCATTGGGAAATGTTGCTGGTGATTCCCCCCGATGCAGGGATCTAGTACTGAGCCATGGTGCACTGATCCCTCTGTTGTCGCAATTGAATGAGCATTCAAAGCTTTCTATGCTCAGGAATGCAACTTGGACTCTATCAAACTTTTGCCGAGGGAAGCCACAACCACCGTTTGAGCAGGTACTCGCATAGAAAACTGTTATGTTTAAAACTCGATATGACTGTATATGTCATGGTCTTTGCTTTTATTTTTCAATGCTCAGGTGAGACCTGCACTGCCTGCCCTGGAGCGTCTTGTTCATGCCAATGATGAGGAAGTTCTCACTGATGCCTGCTGGGCACTGTCATACCTTTCTGATGGTACAAATGACAAAATTCAAGCTGTCATTGAGGCAGGAGTTTGTCCTCGACTCATTGAGCTTCTCATGTGCGTATTACAAAGTTAAATCCTTTTGCTCTTTGCCCTCTGTCTAGCAATGTGACTAATAAACATTTTAACACATTTCTCTTTCCCAGGCATCCATCTCCTTCAGTGCTTATTCCTGCACTTCGCACGGTTGGCAATATTGTCACAGGGGATGATATGCAGACTCAGGTATATGTCATTATAACTCAGATGAATGTTTGGTTACCTTATTTTTTCATTGATAAGTGATGTCCATGGTTAATCTTCGTTCATTATTGTTGAGAGATGCTCTTGTCTCATTCGTTTATTTTTATAATTTTGTTGCTGTTGGGTCTACTGTTTTCCTTTTTTGGTTCAGTGAATGAATACTGTCCACTTTAAACTTGTATTAGCTATGGTTGGGCCAATATCTACTCTTCTCTAGTGTGGAGATTGCAGTACGCCTGAACTGTCAATTTTGCGACAAGGGCTGTGTGATGACCATCTGAATTCATAAATGTTAAGAGCTTGAAATGATTAATGGACTTGAAAAGAATGTGAACAAATAAATCTGTAGATTCATATAGCATGCCTCAAACAAGAAATAGCTGTGTGCATGTATGGGCTCCCAGTAAATGCAAGTTCTGTGGTGGTGGATAGTGTCTCCGAGATTCGATGCTATGTAAGTGCTATGTGGTATCTTTATTGTTCTGAAGCTTCTTCACTAAAGATGTAATCAACTTGTTAAACAGTTTATATTATAAGCTACTACAATTCCCAAGTAAAGCAAATCGTATTAAGAAAAGACTGGGTTTTTACTGGAGTCAGTTATCTTGTCCATGTGTTTTTCTTCCCCTTTCTTTTCTTTTAACTTCCTGACATTTTAACAAGCGACGAAGACAACCTTTTTTCCTCTGTGGTCTCTTTTCGATATTTCTGTTTAATCTCCTTGTTATTAGCAAGTATCTGTAGGAAAGTGGTATCTTCTTTGTGGTATTTTTGTTGTGATTAAGCTTCTTCTCTCAAGATGCACTCAATCTGTTTAACAGTTTAAAGATAATCAACTAGCATGATTCGCAGCTAAAGCAAATGGTAGAAAGAAAAGATTGAGTTTTTACCTTATGATCTCTTTTCAATATTTCCATGTCAACCTTGTTTTTAATGAGTGCCTGTGAGAATGTGTATTGTTAAATAATTCAGATAATTACATCCTTTCAGAAATTTTGTTCACATTAGCTGCAGATGCATTTTTAGCCGCTTGTGGATTACATCCTTTCAGAAATTTTGTTCACATTAGCTGCAAATGCATTTTTAGCCGCTTGTGGATTACATCCTTGAAGCTAGTGGTGGTGTTAGCTTTAGATGTTATCCTTTGTGGATTACCATGTTGCAAATTGGCTGCGACCTTGGTAACAACCCGATCCATATCCCTCATTAAAGCTGTGATTATATGGTATATTAGATTGGTGTCACCTGGGATAATGTGTTGGTTGTTCATTATTGTTGATTTTAATGGATGTATTTATGAGCGCAAGTTGATGTAAAACGTGAAGGATGGTATGTTGTGACCAGATTAATAAGTTACTGTTAAAGAGGTGGTAAAGTTCGAGAGAATCTATTATGAGAGTATTAATTGTTGCAATGGACGATAGCTGGTGATTGCAGTGGTGGTAGTTTTGTGGCTAGATATTGGTGTGCAATGTGCTAAATGTCTAAAACTGATCAATGGAGTGTTAGCTTGTGGTGTAATAGTGATAAACTCGTGGTGATGTTAAGAGAAGGACTGTGCATCACGTTGATGAGGTCTATATATCATAAATTTAATAAATAGCTAACTCGGTTATGGAGTTCCAGTGAGTTGACCAGTTATTTTTTGGATGAAATTGTGAGGTACGGGTGACTAGGGTGATCAATAACAGAGATAGTGGGAGTTTTGAGCAGGGATGGGTAGGAGATGGTAGGTGCTGAAGGCAGTGGTTCAGTGACAAAGACGATTCCATACCTGGGATAGACTTTGTAGTTTGTACACTGTTCTGTGTTGTGTTTTGTTGCTAGTTGGTATCATGGTTGGATAATAATGGTCATCGGTTATGACGACCTGGATGCTAATTTAACTGAATCAGTCACTTTGAGTTCAGCTGATGTGTCCTTCTTTCCTACCAGGAGACTGAAAATTTTGGTTCTCTAGTTTCACAGATCACCTCCCTCAATATTCAGTATCAGCTAGCTGTATGGATTGTGCATGCATAACATCAGTGCAAATTCGGGCCAAAAGAACTCATCTTTATTGCAAGAGGGAAAAAGTTGGTATTTCCTAACGAGTGAATTTTGTATGCTCCGTATGACTATTAAAATAGAAGTAACTCATAGACAAAAGGGTGCTGATAGTTGTGGAGTAAAGGGAGAGGGAGAGTGGGACATAATATCCTTGAAAGCTTTCATGTATTTAATCTTTCGAGTAAATGACATAATCTGGAGTATGGAACAAAAAACGAATAATCATTCAATCTTCAATTGCTGAAACCAAATTAGTTTCATGTTTGGCTCAGGAGTAATGAGGCTGGTACAAACTTTCTAGAAATTGCAGGTGTTGAAACTTGAGTCGGACTTCTTGTTCAATATTGGATTTCATGTTCAAGTATCAAATTACCAAACGTGTTATTCCGATCAAGGATTCCAGTGCCAAGGTCTTACTTAAAATCAGAATTTTGTAAATTATTTCTCTGTTGACTTAAAACCAAATTTGATAAAATTGAGATAAGAATCTGGAGTATCAATTGCATTCTTTAGTTGCTGTTCCATGGTCTTGTAACTTCTATGATCTTTCTTCTTTACCTGCTGCCTTTGTTATCCTTCTGCACTTGTGCTAAGGAACTCACATGATGCTGAATGAGTTCATATCTGAGTAGTCTGGAGGCAGTGTTAGTTGGATCAAAGGTCTAAACATAATTTGAGTGGGTTATTTTAATTTTCTTATTACTAAATCCTGGTCTATTCTCGTGCTTTTTTGTGAGTCTCACTTATCCTTGTACGAGATAAAATATTCCGCTGCGAAATAAAACTTGAGTTGTATAGTTGGGTAGTCTTGACTTTGTGTTTTTTTGAAAAAAGGTCTAAGCTCGACTGGAGTTGCTCATTGTTTATTCCCTCGTTACTTAATCTCCTGATGGTCTTGTTATTTTAGGAAGCATCGTTTACCCTTAGTAGCGTTATGTATTGCCTTTGTGAACTAGATTCTAATGGTTCATAAACGAAAAGATGCACCAATATTCACACATTGATACTGAATATTGAGTCCTTTGTAAACTTATGTTTCTAATTGAAAATTATATTGATTGCTACTTGGTTTTTCTGGTTGTCTATGTCACAGCTCTTGTATATCTATGTGTAAGGTACCAATGTTATTTGTAATCTTCTATCATTTACTTGAGCTTTTCAATTTTATGGAGTTGTTTTTTCAACTTGGTATCGAAGCCGTGTCTGATAGGAAGTCACGAGTTCTAATGTTGGACTGCTCGTTTGTTGTGCTGGGCTGGTGGCAAGATCATCTTCCTAAATGTGCTCAAGGCTATCTGTGAAAACCGTGTTCTTTATGATATTTGCCACAATTTGATTGCTATGGTGAAATTTTATCATAACAATCTGGTTACACAACTAGCGATGAAAATTAGTCCATATACAACACATATACTCTGTCATTGTTTATTCTTCTTCTATCATACTTTTCAATGTTACTATGATGTTTCTTCCTGCAAGTCCGTTGAGACTCTTCTATTGGTTGCTTCTTACAGGCTGTAATTGACAATGGTGCATTGCCATGTCTTGTGAGCTTGTTGACTCATAATCACAAGAAGAGCATTAAAAAAGAAGCCTGCTGGACCATCTCAAACATTACTGCTGGAAACAAGCAACAGATACAGGTAAACCATGGAGATGCAGGAGTAAAGCTTTAAATTATACTCTTTTTTTTCTGTTCTTTTTTGCTTGCTTCCCAAGAAAACCAATGCTGTCTCTTATTCATTGTAGATTTTCGATCATTCGCTTTTTTGATCAAACTCTATTGTGTATTTTATGAAAGGGTTTATGTGATGCATTTATGTGAATCAGTGCTTACTGCTGTTGCTAAAACATTTCAGGCTGTGATCGAGGCTGGTTTAATTGGCCCTCTAGTCGAGTTGCTTCAGAATGCAGAGTTTGACATTAAGAAAGAGGCTGCATGGGCCATATCTAATGCCACTTCTGGCGGCACCAATGAGCAAATCAAGTAAGCATTTGCTTAAAGGGGGGTTTTTTTTTTCCTTCATCATCACTGCCTCGACTCCGTGGTCATCTCATGCTAGTTTCTGTCACAGGTTCCTTGTTAGCCAGGGATGCATCAAGCCGCTTTGCGATCTCCTTGCTTGCCCTGATCCAAGGATCATCACTGTCTGCTTAGAAGGGCTGGAGAACATCTTGAAGGTTGGAGAAGCTGAGAAGAACCTGGGCAACTCTGAAGTCAACTATTATGCCCAGTTGGTAGATGATGCGGAGGGATTGGAGAAGATTGAAAATCTGCAAAGTCACGATAACAATGAGATCTATGAGAAGGCGGTCAAAATTCTGGAAACATATTGGTTGGAAGAGGATGAGACATTGCCTTCTGGAGAAGTTCCTCAGCCCGGTTTCCACTTTGGTGGTAGCGAACCTCAGGTTCCGTCTGGTGGATTCAACTTTGGTTGAAGGTATTTGCTTTCGTTTATTGCACATGCATCTGAAAACACTTGAACTGTTTCTCATAGATTTTTTTTTTTCGATAGAACTCAAGTTCTTTTTACAAAAATTTCAGGTTTTGGAACCTTGCAAAGCAGCGGAGGTGCATGTCTCTTGAAAGTTAGAGACGTGGTGTCAGAGCTTGTGCTGCGTCATTAAGGGGGAGTCCGTGTCACGTCGCAGTGTGTGGTCCGGTGTCTGGTTGTTGAGGTACTCGAGTGGGTCAGTCAATATTAGTCAATAAAAAGGGCACTGAGCACAATAGCAGGGAGGGTCTGGTGGTTGTGATGGCATCATTGCCGCATATCGGCTGGTGCCAACGTTCCGACAACCCTTTCGGCGGTTTTATTGGGCTGGGTTATTTCTTTCTATTTTCTGTGGAAGGGTGTTGGTTTGGGGTGACAGTTGCGCGGTGTAGTACGGTGCGCATGGGTCAGAGTCTAGTGAGTTCAGTTGCTTTACTTTATATACCAGATGGCAGATGCTGCATAGTCGTTTCCCTATTTGTTTGAAGTCAAGTTGCGGTTATGTTATTGTAAACCGTGGAGTCGAATTCTCGTGTCGGTAAATATAGCTGTTTATCATCGCGTTGGTAGTAGATGCGAAAGAAGTTTTGTTTGAGTCGATACCTTACGCTGTACTGGTAGTGTTGTTGAAGTCCTGCACTTGGTTTCTTTCCTTTTGGAGTTCTTGCCGCAGTTGCAATGACTTTGAATCTATGATGAATATTTTTGCTAGGTCGAACAATCTCGAATGATTGAAGTTTTATGCAAAACATGGCGTGAATTGGTATTTTTATCTTGTTTGATGCAAGTTGGTCGTGAATGATGTGCAGATGCATTCAGATGACACGAAGTTGTCTGATTGGTACTAGATCATGATCTTGATTTTGTTGCTTGTGGTTTGTGGATGAGTTTGGTCTACGGATCATGCTTGTGTTAGTACACCGGAGTCTTTGATGTTGTATCCAGCAGCTGATGTTAGGACTAGTGTCACGGATTTTTTCTCTAAGACCGTGCGCGTTTAATAATCCTTGTCTTGAGTATGCTAAGTCAGTCTAATTCTCAAGTCTTTGAACTCACAAAGAAGCTTGGAAAAAGGAAGTTTTGAGTGGATGTTTTCAAACTTGCTTTGTATTGAAAGCTTAGAAGATTTTGTGATTGTGTACAAATGAGGGGTAGTTAGGCTATTTATAGACCTTATTAAGAATTCTAGAGAATTTTAGGGACATCACTATTTTATACAATTCCTATAGCTTCCTAGAATATTCCAGAGAAGTGTAGTATCTCTTGTATTTACATGATAGTTTCATACCTCTCTAAATAATTTTAGAGTGTCCAAAAGAGCTTCATACTTCTCTAGAGAATTTTAAAGTCTTCCCCGCTGTAGAAAACTCTAGAGTCTTCCAATGAGGCCTCTCTTTTCTATGAGAGCAAAATTATAAGTGATCAAGAGGTTAGTGCGGTGTGATCAAAAGCGCTGTACTTCTCCTCTTTTGATAATAACACGAGATACAGGGTTCATGAGAAGGACTATATTGGGAAATAGAAGGGGTCCTAACCTTTAGTCTCATTTCTTATTATCGTGGTGCTGTTGATTCTGCTCCACGTTTCAGGAGTACTTGCTCGAGAATCGTACGCCGTTAGCGGTTATGAGAGCGTTGATGTCAGAGTTGATACTCAGCAGTAGACCATTATTAGTTATGGATCCCTTACGTTTAGTGATCTCATTCTCGTTGAATCTCCGGGAGTTTGTGGTTCCAACCCATTGAAATAGCATCAGTTGTTGCTGCTAGAGCTCGAACTGCCGATGTTGCTAGGGTTAATGACCTTTGGCTTCGACACAGCTTAATTGTATCTTCTTCATGAATCAACGGTACCTTTGGAGAAGAAACTATGCGATCCAGTCAAAGTGTGTACATGCGCACACAGGATTCGGAAACCGTAAATAGGATTGTTCACTCGTTATGCTTGTATGATGGAGCAAGACTGAGATAGCCGTCTTGATTAAATTGACGAGATTTCTTGACAGATATGCTTATGTTCAGGCGTGACGCTTCCTTGCTATAGCAATTATGCTATGAGTGCTATCTCGATCATTCTATCGGGCGAGTTGCAACTTGATCGAAAGACGAAACTCTTGGGGAGGAGTTTGATTCATTGATCGAACGTTGCGTTATGACATGTTTCCACCACATCAAGTTACAATGAAAACAAGGAGCCGACAAAGAACGGGGCCGATGAAAGGTGGCTCGTGATCTATCATTTTCAGCAAGCACTGTCGAAAATAATATCTCTGCGGATTTCGTTCTCTCGCTCTAGTCTCTCTCATTCATTCTCCAACACACACAAACACTCAACATCATTCATCCTCACCTCAAGAATCATACCGTACTAGTTCTTGGTTGTGTCTCAAATCCTAGCTATATGTGCAGATAACGAGAAGAGAACAAACAAGTCTTGTATTAATGCAGGAAACTTTTGTCCCTTGTTCAAAAATTTTGTTTTGTGGATTGTTGTGATGATTTTTGTTATCACAGGTGCTACAAGCCTACAAGGGCCATATCCATGGAGGTGTGGTCACAAGTATGGCTACTTCACTTGCTAATTCCGACTCATATCATATCAACCTCATTTGTTTCTAAGATTAGACTTCTTTTTTTGATTCTTAAAAGGTGCACTGTATGCATGATGAGTAACGGCCACTTTGGCAAAGCGAAAGTATGATGCATGCCCGAAATCCTAAACCGGCGGCGCCTAGGGAACAATAGACTAATGTCATAAGATTTGATTCGCTTATACAATCAAAAACACATGCCGTTGCAAAGGTTAATTTTTTACTGGGAAAGTATTGGACTACAAAATGTAGTCAAGTAGGTACTGTAAATGAATCTATCAATTGATAAAAATAGAAAACATTAACGGTTATTATTCATTTCAGCATCTATTTATCTCCTATCTTTTACAACACCAATAATTTATCGATTTTTTATACTATCAATGAGCTATTTTGTTTTTTTCCTTTTTTTTCATGGGTGGAATAGGCATTTTATGTAGCAGCATAAACTTTGCTACTGCAACTACTCCGAAGCATCCATGCGCTACTGCTTTTCGTTGTTATTTTCACAGAAGCGAATAAAAAGGCTGCAATAATCGCAGCCAAGAGCCGCAGCCTCACACACAAAGTAAAAAAAAAAAAATTAAAAAAATAATTTTTTTTACTAAGGTTTTAAATTTTAAAAACTAAATCAGTATAAGAGATGCAGCTTGTTTTGGCTCCAGTTGCTGTAGCCTCACTTCCCCCTTTACTTTACGAAATGTTACAATAAATTTATCTGAAAATACAATATGTAATAAATAACACTTTATATTTGACAATTATCTTTACCTCATATTCTATGTTACATTTTTGCCGCACAGTTGAACGCATTTTTTTCAATAACTTTTCAAAGTTTCCCGACAATATTACATTACATTTTCTTTTTTACAGAATCTTTTAGTATTTTACATAATCTAACGTGAGTCCTCCTAGTCATAGCAAATGGATGGAAACTAACAAACTTCAAGGAATTTAAATTCTTTCACGTGATGGCATTAATGCAAAGGGAAAATTGAATAAAAAGGATAGAGCAAGGAGCTTATACACATTATAAATGAGGAAAGGTGTGTGGATCAAGTGACTTGAAGGGAATATGAATTAGCCAAGGAAAATCAGACGCATCACATTTTCCTCCAAGTCCTCGTTGCTTCTACACTTTACTCTTAAATTAAACTATCGGCACTTTACTCTTAAATTAATCCATTAGTGAAAATACTTGCATCATTGGTGGTTATACGATCACTCGAGCCTTGTTATACGATCATGTTTAGAATTGCAATCATTTTCTTTTTGATTAACGAAAATATATACAAACATTTATTAAAATTTGTTACCTTTTGGTTTCCAGATTGTCATTGATTCAATATGTTAACATCATCAAGATGAATTTGAGAAATAGTATGTGTCATAAGACATGTAAATTAAGTGTATAGTCAAAATCAACGACCTAAATTTAAAAAATATTAGGGAGATACGTATGGAGATGAAAGTGTTGGATTTAAGTGTGTTTTGAACAACTTTGATCACATTTTAATGTGGGTCTCGAACATCGATTTGGAACGACTTTGAGCTTAACGTGATCTACGTTCATTAGAGATGAACGTAGTATATTAATACTTTCAAAACTCGTAAAGAGTGAATGAGAAATTAATGGTCAAATTATGATGTTTGATTCATTTAATGTGGAGAAATGTGGTAAAACCACATTGGAATTCATATAGGTGCAAGAGTGCCTTATAAGTGGGAATCTTGGGATAAGGGAAGGGGCTCTTGGGGTACCCAATTTTATGTGTGGGGGAGGATCTAGGCATTGTCTTGATTAACACACATGCGCGCACGCCGGACCGGGCCGTTGGGTCATTGGGTTGTTGGGCCGGGCCCAATTATGGTATAGCTTAATCCTTCTTTTTGGTCAATACGTGCCACGTGTCTTCCCACCAACTCCCATCTGATTCCTATATAAACATGCACCGGATTCCTTTTGACACACACGCAAACACGTCGATACGTTCAGTACGTGTGTACTGACCGGGACAAAATTGTCTTAAGGAAAGAGTCTTTGCTCGCCTCGACATAAACTGATCTTATTCACACTTCTTTCTTATAACTCCATTTCATCTAATCAATCAGAACCAACAATCTTAAGACAATTTTTTGTATTGTTTGATTGGTGACTTGATGATTGTTTTGGGAACTGTTTGATTTGTCTACGGATACCGACTACTTCGCCTGCGAGTTTAATTATTTTAGGGGATACAAACTTGATTGCTTAGTCTATGGCCTCTGACTACAAATCCTATGGATCTCTATTGCCTATATCAAAGTAATCTAGATCCGTTAACAAAGTTCTTGTGTGATCAAAGTTTGTGATATATGTTTATTTCTGTCTGTGTATACAGAAGAAATGGCAACAGAGGTTCCAAATATTGCACCTGGAACTAGCGTGAACCCTCCTCGTGTTGTGGTGGAACCATCTATGGTGTATGGGGAGAAGCCTGAGAAGTTCACGGGGGTGGACTTCAAGAGATCGCAGCAAAAGATGCTGTTTTACCTAACCACCTTGAGTCTGGCCAAATTTCTGATAGAAGACAAGCCAACACTGGATGCGGAAGAGAACGAAAGATAGTGTCGTTGGAATCTTGAAAACACATTGATTTCCTATACCGCAACTACATCTTGAACGGACTGGACAACACATTGTACAGCCAAAACTCTTTGGGAGTCCTTGGAGAAGAAGTACAAAACCGAGGACGCTAGATCGAAGAAGTTCATGGTGGTGTGGTTCCTGGAGTTCAAGATGTTGGACTCCAAAACGGTGATGAGTTAGATCCAAGAGATCCAAATCATCATCCGTGATATCTTGGCGGAGGGCATGCAGATATGTAAGACCTTCCAAGTCGCCGTTATCATTGAGAAGTTACCCCCCTCCTGAAAGTACTTCAAGAATTATCTTAAGCACAAACGCAAGGAGATGAAACTTGAGGACCTCATTGTTCGTCTGAGGATCTAGGAGGACAACCGTCTGACTGACAGGAAGACAGACAAGATGCCACTAGAGACGAGAGCCAATCTGATGAAACCCGGGACTAGCCGAATGAGGAAGCATCCTAGGAAGAAAAAGCAGAAATAAGGACAAACGAAGAAGTTAAAAGGCAACTGCTTCGTCTGTGGAAGCCCAACCATAAGGCTGAAGACTGTAGAGCGAAGAAGGACGGTCAAGAAAGAGTCAACTTTACCGAAAGTAAACCTATATGACTCAAAACCAGCCTAAATCCTACCTTAAACAACAATGAACCGGAGACTAGATTTTTTCTAATATCAGGTACATGCAACACATTCTTAAGGATAAGTTCTTTTGCTGAAGTAAGTTTCAGTACAATAGTTCCTTGTCCAGCGACAGGAGAAGATGCAGAATTACCCATGTAGAGTGGCTTGTTATTGATAAGTGTGTATATTGAGAACATTCCCTTGTACGTGCAAGTATGGTTAGTGACTCTAGTATCCACGAGCCATTCTCTTATGTTCTCGACCATATTGGCTTCCAGTATCACCGCACTAAGACTCAGCTCGGACAATCCACGATCTGCATATAAAAGGGTTTACTACTTCAAGTAGTACTTCTTATTTACATGATATTCACGAGTGATTCACGTTCGTTCATCATAGGCAATGAAAAACATGAAAAGTGACAGTGAATTTGGCAAATTTTGGAGAATGAAATTAGGAACTCATTGTTTTATGATTCCAAAGCATTCGGTAAGTGAATGGGTTTATATCAGTACTACTTCATCCGTCCATATTTATTAAAACGTTTTAATCCGATACAAGAGTATTGAATTTATGTGAATTTTGATGAAGAAAGAATATTTTTTTTATGCTAATGGAGTTTACTATAACACTTACAAAAAAAGATAGTGGACGTATTATAGCATATGAGATTGATTTGATATCTTTTTATGTTAGTATCTCCATCTTGAAATAATTACATTGTTTTATTATTTTAATTTGTTTGAAATTATTTACAACGTTTTTATTTTTAGAAAGTATTGTGTGGTTAGGAATTAAAGAAGATAGGTATAGAGAGATTGTGTGGTTGAAAATTAGAGTTAAAGGAGAAAAAAAATAAATCTAAATTTACGTACATAAAATAAATATTATAGTTATAATAGGACAGAAGGAGTAAAAGATTACATAAAAATATTAAAAAAAATTTAAACTGAATAAATAAAAAAATTATACGATTAATATAAAATAAAGAAATAATTTGAATTACAAGTTTGTTACCCGGCCACATTATGATCATTGCGACAACATCAACTAGTGTCATTTTCAAAACAAAACAAGTGCCTCGTAAAATAACCACAACATTTCCTGTCCAAATCGACACCATTCCCCCTCAAAATTTCAAACCAAAAAAAATCCCCGAAAAACAATGGCGGTCTCTTACACCGCCTCCCAAAAATCAAACCCAAAAAAATCACCTCTAAAATCCCACAATTTGATTTCACGGTTGACCCCCTCGAGGGCAAAACAGTCACTTCACCTCACTGCCCGAGGCTAGGGTTTGGGCTCACCCATCGCTCCCCTTTATTAATTCTCAACTGCCCTCCACAAGTCCCCCTTGCCAATCGGCTGCGGATAAGCCACCCCATTTCTCTCTCTGTTTGTGTCTGTGTCTGTGTCGGTTCCCTCCCTCTCTTCTTACAAAAAATTTCCCCCCATTTTATCACTTCCACTCACTTGATCTCCTCTCCGTTGATCTTGATCTCTGATCTCTGATCTCTTGATCTCTCATCTGATCTCTTTGTTTCGATCAATGATCCATTTTTTGCTTCCGAGTTGGGCTTATTTAATCAAGTTTTGTCATATCTTGAGTGTTGGTTTTTGTTGAGTTGGATTTTGGTGTCATTGAGTTTGATTCTTTATTGGGTTAGTGTTCTTTTTTGTGTGAGTGTGATCAGTGATTGGGTTTGGTTTTGAGTGGGAGAGACTGTGATTAGGGTTTGGAAATCTTGGGGTCTTCTGTTCGAAATCGAGGGTTTTGATCACTGCCCATTTGTTATTTTGGGGTCTATTAAACTGGGTCGGTGTCGGATCTTGGAGATATTGGATCAAAATGGTGGATCTGAGTGAGAAGGTCAGTGATCAACGGCTGCTCTGTGCTCTCAGATCTCTGTTTCCATGGTTTGTTTTATGGATTGATTTGTGATCTGATGCTGATCGGTGTGATTTGATCATGTTTGATGCAGAGATCGGAGTCGCAAGATGTGGATCACGAGTGCCCTGATGCGGGATCATCCGAGGAGAGCCACGCCGGTGACACCAAGAAAACTTGTGTTGATTGTGGTACATCGAAGACTCCTCTCTGGAGAGGTGGTCCCGCTGGACCAAAGGTATACATTCAAATGATCTTTCCCGCTCCTGTTCTTGATCTGGTTGTGTTTGTGATCTGATGTTGTGATCTTAGTTTTTCAGTCGCTTTGCAATGCTTGCGGGATCAGAAGCAGGAAGAAGAGACGAGCGATCCTCGGATTGAGCAAGGGACAATCGATCGAGAAGAAATCAAAGAAAATCGGTCATTCGAACCAGGGTGGTGGTGATAAGCAGGAGAGTCCATTGAATCAGAGGCTATTGGCATTGGGAAGAAAAGTATTGACTGGGAGATCAAAGATGGATAAGCAGAGGAAGCTCGGCGAGGAAGAACAGGCAGCCGTGCTCTTGATGGCAATCTCTTGTGGTGGCTCTGTTTATGCTTAGATGATCATGGAATTTGTTGTAGGTAAAGTAGTTAGCAATGCGGATCAAACCCCTAAGTACTAATCAAGCATTAGAATTAGTGGAGTAATTGAGTTCATGTTCAAGTAAGTGCATTGATCTTGTTGAGGATCATTAGTTCGTTAAAAGCTTGAATGCCCTGTTTTGTGCTTGGATGTAAGCTGTGATTTTCCCATGTATCAGTTTGTTGCTAGGGAGATGAGTTGCGATGAGATGTTTGTACCATGTAGTGCTCAAATTTAATTCTATGAGTTCATTTGATCATTTTTTCATGGTTTGTCCTTTCCCAATAAAAAAGAGAAAAAGGTGAAGTCGTGGGAGAAAAAAGAAAAAAAAATTAGATATATGGATTGATTGAGGAAAAAAAACAATAATGATAGAGATAATACGATATAAAATTAAAAAAATATTGATATTTTAAAAATAAAATCTTGTTTAATTATAAAATATCATAATTTATTTAAGATATTTATTTTTAATATGTTATAATTTATTTAAAATTGAGAAATTACTTATCATCATTTATCTCATTATTGGGTATTCATTTGTCTATTGTGTGGTTGACATGGTGTCTTCAAGATAATGCTAATTGTATGCCATTAGTTAGTTTGTGGTGGCTTGTGAAGGAAGAAATCAAGCCAAAGATACAAGGTTGGTGGCATGTTTGATTGGACTTTGGGAGTATACATGTCAACATTCCATGTTTGTACAGCAAGCAAACAAAGATCTCTTAGCAGTAGAGTGGAAAAGAACTACGGTTTTCTATAGTTGTGATAGCGTATGAGACTTTTGGGAAGTCAAAGGGAAAGGTACCATGGAACATGTGTGATATGTGTCCCAAATTTTGCCATTTTGGTCTTCAAACATGGAGAGTCATGTGATCTTTTTATGATTTGTATGTAGCCTATTCCCCAGTCCAGAAAATACACGTTACGAGTTAAATTACAATGTATAGAACTCTCCAATCAGTTCTCTGAAGAAATTGTTTACTCTATCAAAATTTGAATCTGTATTTTGGTCCAACATAATAGGAATAAGATTGAGTTATGCTTCAAGAAATTCAAAAATATTGCTGGAAATTAAACAGAAATAGTGGAGGTAATAGGCTAGTTTTACAAGACTAGGATTGCAATGAGTAAAAGACCATTTCTATGTGTGTCATGATGTCAAAAGCAATAATATCCTGCTATGTAACATGGTTGCTCATAATCTGCGCACAGCTTTTAGCTTAAACTTCGGGTACCTCTTTGCAATGATAATAACCTACGTAGGAGAGGGAGTGTGTTTTGACACAAATTTCATGAAATTTCCAAAAAATTAAAATAAAAATCTGTTGAGATTAATTTATATCAATGAACAATTGAAATTAAATATATTTTTTTCATATTAGAAAAATCACATAGTTTTTTATTTTTATCCATCCAATAATTATTACAACTATACCTGAAACGGAAACTTTTTCTAATCAAAATAGCAGAACAACCTCATTTTCACTTGATATCACATAATTTCAATCTATTACTATCATTTTTCATCCCTACTTTACTGTCTCCATCACACAAACCAAAAGGGCGAAATACTAAAAGAAACTAAAATTTCGACACTTTTATTAGTTTGTGTGCAAGGTCCTCATATGATAGTTAATTTTGAACAGACGGAATACCAATTTAGTTTTAATTTTGTATTTGTGTTGTCTTAATCTTTTCTTTTCTTTTTTATCATTGACATCCTTTGTATGGATAAAAATAATATTTTTTTTTATTTCATATAAATTATGACGTATTATTAAATATGATCGTTTCACATAAATTACATTGTTTATATATATAGATATGGGATAAGTTTTAAATGTCCAAAAAACTCTAATTTTTCTATTTTATATCGTATTATCTTTATTATCATTATTTTTTCGAACACCTAACTCGGCCATGATACGAGTTATAGACTCGATAACACTCGATAACAGGATGACAATTCATGACCACTCATGATTGGAACGGAATCCTAGTACTTGGGGGTTGCACGCATTATCTATCCTTCTTATGCATGATTACAAAGATGATAAAACAGATTGATGACGTTGTCCATTACACCTTTTATAATGTTTGTAGTGGTGATCATGAAAAGAACTTTTCTTAGTTCCTGTAATCGGAACCCTTGACGGTGCAGGTGGACGGCCACGACGACGATCGAATGAAATCATCAATGTTGTTATATTGAACCTATCTAATAGAAACTTGTTCTACTTTTGAGTCTGTAATGGTTTACTAATGGAGGCATAGTAAAAGACGATTGAATAAGATAAGGCTCATGTGCTGGGCTACATGTATTATATATGTTCCTGCATAGAAAGCGTTGCATGATTAAGTCAATATGCATTGTGTATCAATAATCTCAATGAGTGATGCACCACTACGGCTCTATAAGAGTATTGCAGACTAAGCTGAAAAGAGACGTAGATTATCTTGTTGATCAAATTAATGGGACTATTGGGATACATGATTATTTTACGATCTAGTCGAAAGCAATCTTAGTAATGTGGATGATTTTGAGGATTTGAAATTGTCTGAATAAGAGTTTCAAATTGAGGTACTCCCCTCTTTGTAATAGAACACTGATAGTGGTTTATGAATTTTAGTTGGAGGATTTGGTAATGATTGAGCAATGGCCAACTATCTTAAATTTTTTGATGAAAGCAATGTTGATGTCGGGTATCGTTATATATACTTGTGGTGGATTATGAGATAGTAAGCAAGCTTTAGAAAGTATGGTGATCATGATTCTTCCATATAAAACTAGGTTATTGACTTATACTCCGATAAAACTTGAGTTACATGTGACTCAAAGGATTGGTATTGATGTTGTGGAGCTATTTTGCTTTATCAAAAAAATTTAAAAGAAAGGAGTTATAATGAGAAGTAAATAATACAGAAGTGATAAAGTCTGGTAGTCTAAGCTTCTATTCCACCAGAAATACTGGATGATGATCCAGCAATCGTGCTAAATGTTTGTGGATTTTGAAAGGATATGTATTGCGGTTCACTGAGCGACATAGAATGTACTCTACCTGATATTACCAGAATACAACTGTGAAACGAATAATAGTCGACTCAGAAGATAACTTACGACACTTAGAAAGAAAGTTGTGAATTTTACAACGAGATACGATATATGTCTATAAATCAAGATTGAAGTACAAAAATAGAGGGTTTACTACAATCTTTGAAAATATCGTTGTGAAAGTGAAAATTCATTGATATGGATTCTGTTGGTAGATTTCAAACAACAACAAATGGGTTGAATTCAAACTTGAAAGTTGTGGATCAACTGACAAAAGGAGTGTATTCTTGCTGGAAAAGAAAAGAAAAGTAAAAACATCCCTTAGCACAAAACGAATCAATATTGTTATCTAAAAGGTTAAACAGAACAGAATATCCAAACACTACAAGCCTTAGCCATATGCGAGGTAGAGATCATATAAGTTTTGAGGAGGAAACAATGCGGAGACAGTACCCGCATCTATTTTCCAGAAAGTCCTCATTTACCTTTACTTAAATTTAGTTTCGGGGACGAAACTTCATAAAAGTTGCGGATGATGTAATACCCGAAAATTTTGAAAATTTAAAAATGAATATATAACATACGTACAATACGTATGTAAATAAAACGCGAATAAAAGATGTTAAATATGAACGTTATAAAGAGAGTTTGAAATATATAACGTTACGAATTAAAAATAATCGCGTTTAAGGGTTACAGATTCAACCCAAGAAAATATTTGATTATTAAATCAAATATGACGATGGAATATTTAGGATAATTAAATGAGCGTTGTGACAATAAATATTACAAATAAATAACGTAATAACGTTACAAATGTTGCGTATTAGGGCTAATAATTTTAATCCCATAAATAATGAATATTACATGGATCGTGATATTATTAATTATGGGATAAATATATCGATGCAAATAAATTATTAATGAATTAATATTACAAAATTTAGATAAATAATATATTGAACGAGACATATCGTGAGAGAAAACGGGATATTTTGCAAACGACAGACACTCCCACAGAACTTCCCGCCGTCTGCACTCTCCATCACTTTCCCTGCGCTCTCCCATCACACACTCACCATCGCTGCCATCCTCTTCATCATCGTCACAGCCAATGCCGCCACCTCTTCACCACCAACTCCCTCGGCCGCCGCAGCGCCATCATCTTCATCATCTCCTCACACCATCGCCGCCATCATCTTCATCATCATCACGACGTCAACAAAAACGAAGGACAACAGCAGCCTCGAGGGAAGGATCAACGACAATAGCAGCTCGACTAGTGAACATCGACGGATTCGTTCGTGTGATCGTATGCATGAGGGCTCATCATCAATCAAGGTAACCTAACCTGATCGAGATGCTTCTTTTATTCGTTCACAAACTTCATTTACATTCGTACGCGTTTGGGACATGTCTGTACTGTGAATTATGTGTGAGAGATGGAACATATGTGTTAGAGTTGATGTCCAAAAGTTTCGTGAGCGTTGGACGTGAATTTCCTGTACTTTCAGGGCTGCAGAAACGTCGCGTCCGCGATCATTCTGAGTCGCGTCAACGACGGGGAAAAATTCTGTATTTTTGGCATAACAGAAATGTCACGCCCGCGACTGGACCAGGTGACGGCCACGACAGCCCTCTAACTACGAAATTGATCGACCTCGTGCGTTAAACCTTAAACCTAAATGCATAGTTGAGATATATGACCCATACGTATAGAAATATAATATATGTATGTTTGTGGGGTTAGGCTTGCTCACCGGATATATGTGTGTGCGACAATTGGGTTAGGTCGTTGTTGGTTGATACGTCAAGTTATACATAATTGCGAGTTATATATAAGGGGTATTATATAAATATATATAACAAACCTTGACGTTGGATCGGGATCAGGGATGTACGTTTTTATGCTTGATATGTTGTATGGGATATTTGGGGTTGAAATGGATTAGAATACACACACTATAATATATATATCTTCTCGAGAAATAAATAAAAGTGACTTTTAAACGATTTAATAAAAAGAAAAACGGATAGTTACACTGCCTATGTGAACAAATGAAAAAGCGAACGAATAAGAAATATCGCGTCCTTGAACTATGAAGGTCGACTCTGACATCTCTTTTTGGATCCGTTGGATCGTTGGTCATTTTCCCTGAAAATATTGAGAAGGTCGAACATGGTGTCCCTTCTTTGATCCATTAAGATCATTCGTTGCTTCCTTGAATAGCTTTGATGGCTTTGTTTGAGTCAGTGTACTTCAGTGTTATCCTTTGAGTCATCGTTACGGGTGAGAACTAACTAGGGAGCGATGGGCATCCCTAATCCTCTTTGCATACATGCAGCGGCTTCGACGCTGTTGTGACGGGACCACGGGTTGCTCTTTGTAGGGAGGCCCAAATTATCTCAATGCTGGCATTCGGTGCCTCATTGAAAGCGCACAAGAGGTGCAAGGCGACGCACGAAATAGACAGGTGCAAAAATAGAATCTATTGGGTAACCCGGCTGACGATTGACACTTTATTTTCTGTATTCTGAGTCTGTCATATCCTTAAAATTGCCACTTTTAAGTCAAGTCATGAACCATAAGTAAATACAAAAAGGAATTACTCTTAAAAGCGATACAATAACATATAAAACAATGTGGAATGATACTGTTTGATATGACGCCTATATTTTCCTATCATATTATAAAAATATTTTAAGGACTTTCGGCGGTTGCCATAGCCGTTAGCGGAAGGCCCCTGTAATTGAGATTCATACACCTTAGGTTGTTGAGTTTTTTTAGCTTACGGTTATGTGTTTCAATTACAGGTATACCCTCAACTGCACCTGAAGGTTCTTAGTGTGAGCTTGCATGCATGTAGATGATTTCACGTGGTTTTGGATATTATAACAGATCGGATCTATTTTGTTCAATGTAATATCTGATCTGGATTATCAGTACTATAACTTAAAACAGGTATTCGAAATTGTAAGTTATTAATATGACTAATGTTTACAGTTCCTTGAGTTATATACCTTTAAACCCATTTGGTTTATTTGACCTTGTCACAGATTTGATTCGTGACGACATAACGCCCACGTGTTATTCAGTACGGAAGTCGGGACGTTACAAAGGGTTTAGCTACAAATCCATTTTTCCTTTTCTTTTTTCCGACAATGGACTTCTTGAATGCATGCAATCCCAATCATAGTTATCAAACTCGGACCGGTGGTCAACTGGTGAGGCCTTCAGGTGGTTCGATCGATTAAATCGATGGTTGAATATTTTTATATTTTTAAAAATGTATACATTTTATTTCATTTATGTTTAGTAAATATATATGTTTTTACATATCATATATGGGTATTGCTTTTGTCCTGTAAAAGATAGTTAAGGAGCTGTTTTAAATTATCAAAATATTATTCTGAGTTATGTTTTTGTCGTTTTTGTTTTTTCTTTTTCCTTTATAATTGTTCAGCAAATAAAATGACTACGAAAAAATATTGAAGAAGATGAAAATTATCATATTTATTACAACTCATGTTATAAAGGTAAAATTTTATCAAGCAAAGAGAAAATCACATAATCTCTTGTGATTCGAGCATGTCATAATTTTTTTTTAGATAGCACAAACACAATCCATGTCAAAAACACAACTCAAAATGATGTTTTGATGGTTTGAAGCAGTTACTTAGCTGTCTTTTGCAATACAAAAGCATTTCTCATCATATGTATATGTTTCTTAGAAAAAATAATCTAATATATATGTTAGTTGCATTTATTAAAGGAATATATATATTTTTTTAAAAAAAATTAAATTTTTTTTTTCTGGTTCAACCGGTCGAGTTTTACCCTTTTTTAATGGGGTTTTAATTGGGGTCGATCGGGTTTGATCGGGTCAATTACTTGTTTGGTTTATTGATCGAACCGACCCGGTTGAGACACTAGGTCACAGTCCAACCGATTGAACTGGCCGAGTCTGTTCGGTTTTTATAACTAGATCCCAACACTTGATTGAACATTTGTCTTAGGCATTATTATTCGATATTAGGTTGAAATTAGTCAACAATATGTATGATATCTTTTATTGTAACGTCCGGACAAAATCCTTACTACCGAATCGTCACCAAGAAGTGCTCGTCAGGATGACAATTGGCCCCACAGACCAATACTAGTCCTTTCAGTGCGCCACCCATCCCAACATTACTCCGCATTAAGCACGCTTAACTGCGGAATTCTAAAGTGATGGGCTACCGAAAAGGAAGGTGCACCTTGTTGGTATAGATAGTACAATCAAATCATTTAAACATTTCCTTGAGATATTACATTTATTGTTCTACCATTCGAAATTAGTATTCATCAGTAACAACACTCCAATATTCTCGTCCCATGACATGATCTGAGGAGGATGAATCGTAAACAGTCTTATATTTATTGCAGACAACATAGAGACTTTCTTATAAATTTGTGGGACGAAGGTGATCATTTGGTTTTTTCCCTATAAAAATATGATATAAAGTGTCATCCTTCATAGGTTATAGGTTGAAGGAATCTATTTGGCAATCTGAATAAAGAAGAATCATGACTACTTGGAAATTTATCTTTGTCTCTTTTCTTCTCCGGATTTGTTTTCTCTTCATATCTTTTTTATCTTTGCACGAATTTTTGGCATTTAGATAAACAGAGAAAACTACTTTTTTATTTCATTGGATGTTATCTCTATATATTGGTAGAGATCACGATGCTGTCACCCAAAAAACATATCAAGATCATACAATTGCTCAGTGACATCGTCACGCTTTGTCCAAACCATGAGAAGAGGAAAGAAGTGTAACCGGCATCAACACCGCAACCTGATTAAAAACAGAAACCGGCATCAGAATCAGATAACGAAGGAGAATGCTTTGGAGGAATCTGTCCCAAATGATCGAAAGGGTGAAAATCAGGAGCAAAGTGAGTTGATTTCCTGTTATTTGTCGGAGGATCTTTGGGATATGATACTGGCTAAACTCCCTGTGAAATCGTTGCTAAGGTTCAGGTGCGTGTGCAAGAGGTGGAGTACTCTCATCGATGAACCAAGGTTTGTCACAGTGCACTTTTCTCAGTATCGTAACAACATTGAGGAAAGTCATTTACTCGTCGTAGAATATCCGATGACTTTGGATATAAGGATGGGGACCATACGCCATGGGGATACGCTCGTCGAAACTGATGTTCTTCCTCGGAATCTCAAATTCAGGTTTCACTTGATACGTGATTATTTAGATGGAGTTCTTCTTCTTACTGGACCCATGTACCCAGCAGAATCGGTCGTTCTCCCGAATGCATCCATACAGAAGTATGTCGTGGTCCCTTGATATTTTTTTACCCTTGGATGGTTTTTGTGATCCGGTTTAGGCTTCGACCATCATACTCATGATCTCAAGGTCGTTTGCATAACATGGAATGGTGCTGCAGTCTAATCACTCAAAACTGGTTCCTGGAGAAAGGTTGCTACACATGACCCTCGTTACACTCATCACAACACTGATTGTGATTCTTGCAAGAGTTTCCCGGTTTTTGTAAAAGGTGCCATCTATTGGCTTATGGGATGCAAGGGTGGCGGTTAGGGTCACCTTGTGCTTTCATTTAACATCCATACGGAGGTATTTAAGTGTATCGTGTCGCCATATCATGGGGATCCTCATGATAGACTACAATTACTCGCTATTATAGGCGATGAGTCATTAGCTTTTGTGGATGTTTGTATATGGAGCGGATATTGCACCATATGGGTCATGGAGGAACATGGCGATGTTGAGTCATGGAGGATCGTAGGCCCGGGCCGTATAAAGCTCGCAAAGGGGGCTCTCATGCATATCAAAAGAAATGGAGAGTTGCTACTAGCAAGCGGACAAGACGAGGTAAGATCATATAATATTTTCACGAAGAATGTGAAAGTTTTTCCTGTAAATCATCCTCAGCAACAAAGTCGCACTGCTACCTATATTGAGAGCTTAGTGCTTCACACTCAAGGAATCGATTGTAGTAGTTCAGCCAAGGATCAGCCTGAACCCCCTGATTCAACAAGTGATGAGTCGGATGCATATCATCCAACGAACGATGAATTGGAAGCAGATGATCCAACAAGTGATGAATTGGAAGCATATGATAGCACTGGACTTCATTAGTTTCAACGCTAATGTCGCAGTGGCGAACGATCTGTGTTTTTTTGTTTGGTAATGTCACACTGATGCAGGGATTTTTTCTACCTTGCTCGATAGTATGCAGGGGGTAATAGTTTGCTGTAAGTTATCTGGTTCTTGCTGTACGTGATGCTATTCTCCATTTATTATTTTGAACTTAGACGTTGTTCACTTCAAGTGTTGTGTGGCTTTATGTTTTTTTGTTTAAACAACATCACTACACAAGAGAGACTCTCTTTCTCTCAATAGAATTATAACGATGTCAAAATTTTATATATTGTCTCATATCAACATCATTTTCCTATTTTTTTTTTTCTTCTTTCTCTTTTTTGGTGATGACACATAACCATATCGTCTTGAATCTTGATGCATTAAGATAGCAGGCAATCCATCTCCACCGAATGTAATCTTCGTGCTCGGCTCGTTTATGTAGTAGCTGTGCTCAAACTCGGCTTGTGTTTGTTTATAAACCAACCGAGCTCAGCTCGGCTTGAATTGTTAAGAGCTCATCTGGTGAAACAACTCGTTCATCAAGCGGCGTGTTAGGCTCGTTTCGTCTTCGACTCTTTGGAATATTTTCATGCGGTGGTGGTGGTGGTGAGAGACTGATGGCTGTAATGGTGAAATGGGGTTGGCCACTGCCTGGGCCATTGCCGGGAGTTGCCTGATAACATAGCTTTGCTATCAACTTAACATCCATAATAATGAAATATATTATTAGAAGATTTAACAAAATCATTATGTAAGTATTCGTCGACATATAACAATCGAATGATCTCCAATCAAGCCTCTAGACCAAATACAACAATATTCAACCGATTATTGAATGTCTACCGGTAATCTTCCCAAGAACAGACCCAGTCTTCTCGACAATTGAAGCAATTCCTGCCGCAAAGAATCACCTCTCTATCAGCAATCGTCAATAGTCTTGAAATCAGCATGACAGTCCTCAAGAACCTGCAGGTTCTTCAATATCCTGATCGGCGCTGGTTGTCGTACAAGACGTGAGTGGGGATATTCCGGCAGACTGGTAGTGGTCGGGCTAGCTACCGCCCTTTCCACTCTCTTCGAGTCCCTGTGGCAACTTGCCTCCTGAAAGTCTATATTTTGTGCTACCATTTCAGTGAGCCGCCTGAAGCCCTGTGAGCGGAAGGATCCTTTCAATATTTTCACCCTGGAGCATTCGTATCCGCTTCCTGAAGCCCCGCCTTCTATGCCCTTGCTGACCACCTCATGGTCTGACAGATGGAAGAGCAGTCTCAGTCTGTCCAACCATCATTTCCACTTCTCTAATTTTCACCTGTGAAAAATCGAAAAACGACAGCACTACTACTTGACATATTGCTGCTAGTAAAGATATCACACGGTCTCAGTGATTCAGGCCCGTAATGTTTCTCGAAGGCAATAATCTAAAGCATGTTCGCATAGTCATAATGCACTTATCGCTATAGATTAAGTAAAACCGATGGAAATCTCGAAATTACTCAGACGAACAATAATGCACAATCAACTTTTGTAAAAAGACTGGGGTATTCAATTCTCCATCATATGACTTCAATAACCAAGCAAATTAACACCAGAAACTATATACTCCAGCTAATAGGAAAAGCATAAGAAGTTCAATGCCAGGGAAATCAGAACATTTCCAAAAGTCCAGTATGCTAGAAAGCAATACCTTGTCATTCAGTTTGTAACAACACTGTGAGAGAAGCTTGCAAATTTGACTTAATACGAGACACTCTCACTTCAGGGTCTTCCTATCTCCATTCCACGTTCAGTCACCGATAGTCATACTCCTTCAAAGTTTCAAGTGGAATGGGGAAAGATAAAAACAATTTTTCATATTTAATACTCTGTGTATTGGACCTCAATACTAGCACGAACATTGTGAAATGCGGAAGAAACACACACACACACAGAGTCGGGAACTTAGCTAAAACACTAGGCCAACGATATAAAGAAGTAACACAAGTTCAAACCCTCACCTTCGGACCCTACTCTTCCTCATCTTCCTCCTTGTATGACTATGCAACATCCTTCCCAGCTTTGGAACTCATGCGAGTAGGAAGCTCTGGGCCATTTGCTCCGATAACAGCAACAGTGAAGCTTTCTATCATTTGCGAGTAAGAAGCTTCTGAAATTCGAGCAGAACATTGAAAGTTAAAAACCCATGTCCGAGGTCCAAACCAGACCATTCTTGGCTCTGAACCACATAAGCTTTGCTCTGAAAGTCATTGGAATCAACAAAGAATGTCCTGGAAGCATTCGTTGTATCACAGATGCAAACCCCACAAATAATCACGCTAGCAAGACTCTCATAATACAAGTTATCATTAACAAATCCTCACGGCCAAATGCTCAGTTTCGTGCATGTTCGAATACTACATGGAAAGGAAACGTGATCTCCGAACAATATATCAACGATTCAGTTCAGAAACTTTAGCATCAATACAAACTGCTGCACAGGCTTATCAGCACGAGAAGGATCCATGATTCACTAATCGCAGCCAAAACGGCGAACTCGAGCCCCTGACGTAACTCAGCAGCTTGCATCTGGTAGAAGCCATATCCAACTTGATATCCAAACCTGAATTATCGATCTAACAAGCCCAAAACAAACAAGCCAATTCACTGTCTAATGAAACATAGAAGCACTCCCAAAAATTTCAAAAACGAACACACGAAGAATTTCATACAAAAATCGCCGCATAGATCATTCATACAACCCCAAATTATCCAGTCACAGATAAAACGACTCACAATCAATCAACGACAACGCTTGGGAAACCAAATCCCCTCTAATCAATAGACCAAATCAAGCAATCTAAATGAATCGTTCACCTTATCGTCGAAAAGGGGCCATTTTGAAGCGCCCGAAACCCTAGTGTCGAATCGAATTTCATACAATCGATCGCAAGACATTGAGATTGGAGAACGCTTGATTGAGGAACCGAATCGATGATCGATGAGTAAAGGTGGTGTTGAGACCAAGCTGAGGTTTGATTTTAAGAAAGGTTTTTTTTTTTTTTTTTTTCAAGTCATCAGAAGTTCGTAATTCTAAATTATTCCTCCCAACAAAATAAACCATAAAATTCATATTTTTTTTTAATTTTTATGATAATATTTTAAAAATATCTTTAATTCATATTTAATTCATTCATATTTTTTTTATAAAATAAATAATGAGTTGAAGAATATAATAATAAACAGAGATTGGGAGCTTGGGCTCAGGACGACGACGGGCGATCGATCGTTGTCACCAATCCATGACGATGGCGCGGAAATTGAAGAAGGTGATGATTTCCCTGTTGAGAAGGGTTTGGGTGCGGATACATGCGGAAACACGAAGGATAGAGCTGAAATGAGGGGACAAATAGAGGATGTTAGGGATATTAGATTTCCAACCTGGGCAAATGTGGTTGTGGGTATGAACTCTGATTTGAAGGGTCGATCACCTCGCTGGGCGGATTTGATCGAGGACAAGGTGTCTCCTGCGTTGAAAGAGCCTGAACAACAATCGAATAGAAGTGTAGCGAATGGATTGCGACTGGAGTTCGTGGATTCTGGAGATGAGGATGTGGTCATATCATGGCATGATGTAAGACGGTACTGGACTTGTTCGTTGATTGGATATGTTGTAGGTGATAAAATCACTTATGAGAGGCTTTGTTACACAGAACTGGAAGAGAATTCCTTGTCCTGAGATTCTGCTGCATGATTCTGGGTATTTTATCTTCAGGTTTGCAGATGCTGAGGATATGAGGACTATACAAAGCTCATTATGGTTTATTAACTCGAGATCGTTGGTTTCGAGAGTCTGGGAACCTAGTTTTAAGTTTAATGCTGATTCATTGGAATCAATCCCTACGTGGATACAATTTTCAGGCCTTGATTTACAGGTTTGGGGGAAATCTATTTTAGAAAAGATTGCTAGTAAGGTTGGTACGCCGTTAAATACAGACTTGCAGACTGCAGTTAAAGGACGAATTTCCTACCCTAGAGTCTTGATTGAAGTATGTACAAAGAAGGATTTGGTTGAGATTGTTGGACCGGATGGTGTGAGACTCGATCAGGAAGTATATTATGAATGAAAACCAGTGCTGTGTAGCAGCTGCAAGAAGCAGGGGCATAAGGTACTTGAATGTGTGGCTAAGCCTACAGTGCAGCAAGTGTGGATCCCAAGAAAATGCACTGTGGAGCAGCCTAAGCAGGAAGTCAACCTTGTTATTGCTGCAACTCAGAAGGAGGAGTGAACTATGGTAAAGAAGAAGGGAAAGACTATTCAGCAGAAGGAAAGATTGATCTCAAGGTGTGAGCCAGTGTCTAGTGATGTTCACGGCAAGGCTGTGCCATGGGTGGACTCTAAGCTGATCAAGATACTTATTGACTCCTTCTTAGAGGGGGGTACACGAACATGATTGCTACTTGGAACATACGTGGTCCTAATAAGTCTGAGAAGCAAGCTGCTATCAGGCATTTTATTAGGAAAAATACAATAAAGATGATGGGAAACTTGGAGTCTAGGGTGAAGGCAGGCCAATTCAAAAAGATATTGTCCTCATGCTTTCGAAAATGGGGGTTCCTTAATAATTACTATCATGCCAGCAATGGTAGCATGGTAGAATTTGGGTCTGTTGGGATATGTTAACTGTTGATGTTAAGTATTTAGCTGGGTCTGATCAAGCCATGCATTGTGAGATCAGATCTTTAGATGGAAAATTCTGGGCTGTTGCTATTTTTGTGTATGTTCACAACTCCAGGTTGGTTAGATGTAAGCTTTGGGAAGAATTACTACAGTTTAGACAAACTGTAACCTCTCCTTGGATTGTACTGGGTGATTTTAATGCTTTTATAGAGGAGAATGAGAAGATTGGTTATGATGGTATTTCTATTGAGCCATGTGATGAGATGAAGCAATGCTTGGTTTCCTGTGGTTTAGAGGGCATCAATGCAGTAGGGTGCTTTCATACATGGTACAATAATCAGAATTCTTATTCATGGATGAGAATTAAGCTCGATAGGGTATTAGGTGATCAAAGTTGGTTAGCTCAGTATCGTGCCATTGCTTATTTCCTGAAAGTTGGAGTCTCAGATCATTCGGCTATGATTGTTAAACTCCTTGTTAGTATGAACAAACCTATTGCATTCCGTTTTCTCAATTCCTGGTACATTCACTCAGAGTTTTTAACTCTAGTGAGAAATACATGGGAAGTCAAGGACAGGGGGGGTTTCATGTTCCAGGTTGTGCACAAGTTAAGAAGATTGAAAGGAGCATTTCGAGCATTGCGTAATAGTGGTTTTTTAGAGATTGAGCAGAGGGTATTGAGAGCTGAGAAAACAGTGCTCCTTAAGCAGGACAAACTCCGAAGTGTCTTTTCTGAGGTAAACAGAATGGAAGCTTAGTTAACAATAAAGGACTATAAACAGCTTTTGGCCATGGAAGATATGTATCTCAAACAGCATTTGAAAGATCAATGGTTTTCTTCTATGGATAGGAGCACTAAATATTTTTTTGTAGTGTTCAGAAAGGACGAAAAGTGAGGAAACACATTTTGACCATAAAAGATGAGGATGGCACATGGGTCTCTGATGAGAAGGCAGTGAAGGAAGCTTTTGTTCATTACTTTAAGGGTTCGCTTGGCTCTGAAAGTACTCATAATCTGCAGTTCGAGGAAGATGTGATTCATGAAGACCCTATTCTGAATGCTGTCCTACAGAAAAGTCTCATGTTAGAGTTTGATGATATGGAAGTTAGGAATGCTTTATGGGATATGAGTGATGAGAAGGCACCTGGTTATGATCGCTATATTGCGGCTTTCTCCAAGAAGAGTTGGAATGTGATTGGTGAAATAATTTGTTAAGCTGTGAAAGCTTTCTTCTGGTTGGGAGTTCTATTAAAGGAGATCAACGTAACTATTCTTCATCTTGTACCTAAGGGGGAGAACCCCTCTAGTCCAGCAGAGTACAGGCCTATAGCTTGCTGTTCTATCCTTTACAAGATCATCTCCTAGATGATTTGTTATAGACTACAACATGTGCTACCCATTCTGGTAAGCTCGTCCCAAAGTGCTTTTGTTGAGGGTAGGATTATAGTTGATAATGTGATGTCGTGCCAAGAGCTTGTGTATGGTTATGAGAGACAAAAGTTGTCCCCACGTTGCATGATGAAGTTGGATATCAGAAAAGCCTAGTTCTTTGGCCTTTCCTGAATAAGATTTTAGTGCTGTATGTGATCCCTGAGATTCTTGTTAATCGTATCATGACTTGTGTTACATCAGTATCATGACTTGTGTTATCTTTCTGTATTGCCATGGAATATTTCAATCGAAGGTTGAGAAGAATGAGCAGACTTAATAATTTTAAGTTCCATTCTCGTTGTGTGAAGCTGAATATCATTGAGTTATGTTTTGCGGATGATTTGATGCTATTTTTGAAAGCTAATGAAGAGTCTGTATCTTTGATCAAGAAGGAAGTGCAAACTTTTGCAGAGGAGAGTGGCTTGATGATTAATATGGACTATAGTTCAATATTTGTAGCTGGGGTTAGTGTTCAAAAGCAGCAGTCCTTGATTCAGTTCATGGGGATTCAGAAAGGGACTTTCCTGTTCGATACTTGGGTGTTCCATTAACTGCACAGCAGGTTAGTGTGGAGATGTATCGTGTATTGTTAGACAAAATTACCCTACGCATTACAAGATGGCATACCAGATTCCTGAGTTATGGAGGGAGAGTTCAATTGATTAAAAGCTTATTGGTCCCGGATATTTCATATTCTAGCTTCTGTCATAGAAGAGATTGAAAGGAGATGCCGTGTCTTCCTATGGACTGGAAACGCTATGACCTCTTATAGAGTTGTGGTTGCGTGGACGGATATATGCAGGAAAAAGAAAGAGGGTGCACTTGGGATGAAGGTGTTACGTAGCTGAAACATAGCTATGTTGTTTAAATCCATTTGGGCGATTGAAATGAAGGATGATAGGCTCTTTATCAAGTAGATAAATGAATATTAACTGAAGGATACAAGTGTATGGCTATTTGAGAAGAAGCAGGGATCAGGATGGGTCTGGAATAGTCTGTTAAAGGCTCGTGATGTTATGTTCCCATTGATGCATCCTGGTGTTTATGATGAATGGTTCTATGTTGGTTATACCGTGAGGAAAGGATATGAGTTGCTAGTAAAGAAATGTCCTGAGGTTCCATGGAAATCCTTAGTCTGGAATAATCATCTTCACCCTTGCATGCCCTTCATAACTTGGATCACTTTTCTGGGAAGGCCACGAACAAGGGACTGGCTGTACAGGCATAATCTGATTGATCAAGATGATTGCCTCTTGTGTTCTAGTGGTATTGAGAATATCACTCATCTCTTTTTTGAGTGCCCCTTTGCAGGTGCTGTAAGAGATGGCTTGCTGGAAAAAATGAATCTAAAGTGTAATGCAGCTTTCTTTGAACAATGGTGGCGGTGGATGCTTAAGATTAGTAAGGGCAAGACAAGTGCACCAATTGCAAGGAAGGGACGGGTGGCGGCGGTTATTTACCAGCTATGGCGGATTCGAAATGCAAGACTTTTTCGAACTGCACGACTTGATGTACAACATACTATAGCAAATATATACAGACTTGTTAGCCTATAACTGGTATATGTAGATGAGGAGGAAAGCTGGAGGTATAGAGGAATCATTTTGTTTTATGAAGCTTGAGAGATTTGGGTCCTGTTAGGAAGGTTGTATAGCTTCAGGAACCCTGGTGCAATACTTTTTATTTTGTGCCATCTAGAGGCACCTCATTTTGTTTAGATATGCTTTGCGTGTGATGTAACTGTGCTAGTTTTTCCTTGTCTCTCACAAATGGCTTAGGCCGCGTGAGCTTAGGTTGCTAGCATGGTCCATTATGCGCAGAAGTATGTTGAGCCTTGTTATGCCTCGTTGCTTTGAGATAGGAGTTTTTTATGTAATTTTTTCTCTCCTATAATGAAATCTTACTAAAAATATAATAATAAACAGAGTTATTTTATTTAAAAACAAGGATTATTTTATCTCAAAATAAATACTTGAGGCATTGTAATGGAATTATAATGATTTTAAGATAAGAAATGAATTATTTATCCAATACATAATAATTTGAAGAACTAATTTGGAATTTTATGAAGATTTTGGGGAGTTATTTGGAATTAACGAAGATTTAAGAGACTTATATGATAAAAATCTTTTAAGAAAATGTCATCGGGACTCGAGAATTTAAAAAGAATTAAATAATGTGTTATACTTCCTTCGTTTTTTCAAAAAAAAAAAAAGAAATTTACCCATAATTATAAAAAAATTATAAAATCATACACATACAAAATAATTCAAAATAATTTTGGTCTCCTCAAAGGGTCTATGAGTATCAATCCTGCTTATTGTGAGTTCAGTTGTCAGATTGGTACAAGAAGATAATAGAAAGCCAACGTTTTTTATCAGATCATTTATCAGATTTGTTCAAAGAGGTTGATAGATAGTCAGCACAGATCAGACAAGTATTTGATATAGACAAACTTCTGAGGTTTTCTGCTGAGACATGTGTCTGTTAAAGGAAGACGATGTTGACGTCTGATCAGAAATTTTTAAAAGCAATAGCTGGACTTCTAAAAAGAAATTTGAGGATCGTTTGGAGAACAATCCACCATCCTTGCCTATACATGGCATAAGTCTACATAGAGAGAAGCATTGAATTCATTAATCATACTAAAACAAGAATCAATAGCGTTCTCAAGTTCTCTCTCTCTCTCTCTCTCTCCAAGAAAGTTCAAACAACTATTCAAGCTTCTGTTCTTCAGGAACACATGTCGATGATGATTGCTGCAGGTCATCATATGTCGTGAGTTTGTGTTTATAATCGATTGTGATTGATTATGTTTGAAGGATCCTGAGAGGATTAGATTGTTATCAGATTTGGTGTGATCTGATTATGCACAAAGGTTGAAGAGTGAGCATGAAAATTTTGTCTGTTGTACTGTGATCCGAAGTGATCCGCAAGTTCCCTTATTGTGTAGCACACTGGTAACAAGAGAAAACGTAGATTAAGTTCAAATCAATTAGTTAACATTTATTTGAGTCTGAACCATTATAAAGTGAGTGTTCTTGATTTCTTGCTTTCTTCTTTGCTTGATTTGTTGGTGTGATCTGATCATCTGTCTAAAAACACAATCCTGTCTATTAGAATATTGATAGATCATCAGGATTCTTGTTCGATCGTCATTTCTTGATCATCATTAGTTTCTGTTAGATCTGTTAGTGGGTTCTTGATATTCTAACAGATTGCTCATCAGATAGTTAGACACAACTTCTCAGAATCTTGATTAAGCGATAATCTATTCATCGTCTGTTTGTGTGAATTTGATCGGATCACTGTAAGTCTGTTTGTTTATAGAGTTGTTTCCGTTGTGCATAAGATTTTTAGTTGTGAAAATTTTAGTAGAACAGCCTATTCATCCCCTTTTTAGTCTGTTTTTGGTTATAATCATGCACTTTCATTTGGTATCACAACGGTTCTTTACTTATTTGAGTAAGAGATCCTGGGTGTGATTGTTATTGTGTGACAAAGGGTGATAATTTAGTAAAAATCAAATTTTTTTAAGCTTCCATTAACCAAGCTTTATTCGAATTTTTAAAAATTGAAAAACGAAACTGAACCGAATGTTTTCGATTATTACGGTTTCAGTTTGATTTTGGCTATTTACTTCTTCTTCGAAGGATTAGAAAAAATAGCATTTTTATGAAAAAAATAATAAAAAATGATTCCAAAAGATAAAAGAACGAAAACTAAGTTATAAATCCTTTATATATAGAATAATAAAAATTTTTGGTATACTTTATAAACATTATTGTTAAACAAATCACTATAAAAGAAGACATAAAAGTAAATAGAAAATATTAAAAAAGAAAAGAAAAATGTAATTTTGGTTCGGGAAAAAAGATTATGCTGCAAGCAGCATTCAGTTAACTGTTGCAACATTATATCTACCGTATTTTAGTTTTTAGAAATGATTTTTGGATTTTTTTTTTAAATTCAATATTTTGGATTTTGGAAAATGTGTGGTGATTGTTGCTTTGCATGAGTTAATAAACCACTGCTTGCAACATAAACACCAAACCCTTTCGGTTAAGCGAATTATCAAATTTTTTCAATACCCAAAATCGAAATCGAATCGAATTTTCAACAAAAATCGAAAATCAAATTATCGAAAATCGAATTAATAATACCGTATTTGTTTTTTCTGTTCGATTCGATAAATCGATTTTCGATTACTTTTCCTCACCTCTATGTATGACTCTATGTGTTTTCAAGATGACTAAGCACAATTCGAGTTTGAAACCTCCAATGTGCTCCATTGAGAAGTTTGAAAATAGGAAGGTTAGGATGAAGATTCATTTGGAAGGCATAGACGAAAATTTGTTCCAGACCATTGTGAATGATCCACATATTCCTTAAAGGGTGAAATCTCCAACTTCCACAATCTTGGTGAATATCCCAATGGTTGAATGGACTAAAGATGACAAGAAGAAAGTAGTTGTAGACAAAAGGATCATCAATATTCTATTTCAAGCCCTTAATGAAGATCTATTTGAAAATATGGTTTATTATAAGCCTGTAAAAGAAGTCTGGGATGTCTTGATAGTCAAGAATGAAGGAACAATGATGTTCGTAAGAACAGATTGTTCATTCTAGTGCAACAGTATGATCTTTTTACTAACAAGTCTGGTAAGACTCTGTCAGATACCTTTGAAAGATTCAACCTGTTGTAGTCTCCCAAGACCTATGGAAAAGTATATGATCTAAAGGACTCCAATCTGAAGTTCATTCACACATTACTTGCTAACTTAGGACTCAAATACCATTGCATTCAGAGAGGCAACTGATCTATCAAAAATGTCATTGCTAGAGCTGTATGATATTCTATTGACTTATCAGTTAGAGATAGATCAGAATCGTTACAGACTACTTCAGATACCACAGTTGGACTAAAGGCTTCTAGGAGCCAAGCTGTGACAAAGGACGATGAAGAATGTGATGAGTCAGATGAAAAGGATGAAATGGCCTCCTTCATTACAAAGCATTTAGAAAGTTCATTAGAAAGGATATTAGTACCTACAAGAATCAGACTGTCAAAGTAAAGGACATCAAGGACACTTGTTTCAAATGTGGAAGGTTGGTCTCTTTATGGCAGATTGTCCACAGTCCAAGGACAACAAAAAGGCTCAGCATAATGGTCCAAGAAGTACCCTGTAGACAACAAAGATGAGAAGGTCAACACAATGAAGAAGTTAAAAGCAATGATAACAGACTTGACCTGGAACGACGCTGAGTATTTAGACTCAGAATCTAATGATAATCAAGTTTGTCTGATGGCTAAAAAGAAATTGAAAATAAGTAAGGTACTTGACTTCTCAAATCCTATTGTCACTGTATTTGATTTGAATAAGTTCGTCCAAGAGCTTGAACAGCTTAAGGAAGAGGTGAACAGCTTGAAAGGTGTTACCGAGACTCAGGAGAGCCAGATTACTAGTCCGACCAAAGAGAAAAAACGCCTAAAAGATGTGGTAGAGAATCAAAAGGACCAGATTAGTAGTTTGATCAAAAAGAGAGACACCTTGTCTGTCACTATTAAAAAATAAAATTGGCCTAAGTGTTTTTAGTAGATTACTTTCAATGGAACCTCAAAAGAGGGAATTGGATGTGGTGACATGAACCCTCTAGAGAAGGTCAAAATTAGAAAATCCATAATCCATATCCATTTCCTCTTCTGAGGTGGATGGGTGCAACATGTATCAACAGTATGTCTAGACTTGTGACACACATAATAACTAACAGCATGAACTCGTCTGGTTGGTTTTATTGTCTTTTGGGGAAGGTGAGCAAGTCTCCTTCTTAGATGATGTATTTGAGACTTCTGAGAATACAGAACAGATGGTATTGGTTTGATCTAGGAGTATCTATATCAGAAGTTCTCCTGGTTTTTGTCACTTAGGCACAAATGGTCTCACGCAGTTTGTCTGATCATGATGGAGCAGACTAGCGCATGACGCAGCAGACGTCAGATCAACAGACTTTATCTGAGGAACTAAAAAAGGAAGTGGCAACAAATATCTCAAGTTTTATTTGTGCAAGACATACAACAACATTGTCAAATTTGAGAACCAAGTATTTAGTGATGTGAATTGTGTTGATGTTGACATATGATAATGACATATTTGTTATCAAATTTGAGAATATAAACGACATTGTTATTTTTTTGGCATTGGGATATAGATTGATTTTCTCATTTTGATGCAAAATTTACAAATGACAATACCTTGAGGTGGAGTTGCTCTCAGCGAGATTTGATTATTTACTATACGAATGGGCTGTTGAATAGAGTGCCAGAGGCTCATCATCAAAAGCCTTTTTCAGCTAAAGAGTAAACAGTAAGAAACCAAGACGGGGGGAATGGGGGGGGCGACGGCGGCTATGTGGCCTGCAAAAACTTTCTTTGATCATGGGCCTCTTGCTTGGCACTACCAATTGGATTATCGTCATTTGCAACCTATCAATTCCCGTTTAGCCCATGGAATACAAGAAACAATGAATTCCTTACATCATAAATAAATTACGATGAAATATTTGATATCAAATTTGACAAAATTATATTTTATCAATATTTTATCATCGATACAAACATTGATAAAATATGCATATATGACAAAAATGACACTTGATTTCATCCTAACCATTCATCAAGTACTAGGAGTTTTAACCCTTAGCATCAAGTAGCATTTTTTTCCTTGGAGTTTCGTTGCTAAATTATACTCCCTATGTTTTAAAATTATTATAATATTTTGACTTGATATAAGTATTTAGGAGTATGTTGAATTTATATCATTTTATCAATTTACTCTATAATATCATGGTGTTTACTTTTCGCTGATGATATTATTCTGGTGGACGATACAAAAAAAAGGATGAATGAAAAATTTGAGATTTGGAGGAAGGCGTTGAAAAGAAAGGGGTTAAGGATAAATAGACCCAATACAGAATATATGAAATGCGTCTTTAATGAGAGTAGTCAAACAAATAGTAAGAATGTCTTATTGGGAACAGAGTCTCTCCCTAAAATGGATTCTTTCAAGTATTTAGGTTCGATGCTACAAAAGAATGGAGGAATTGATGCAGATATTGATAATATGATTAAAACAGGTTGGCTGAATTGAAAGGGCGTTTCAGGGATGCTATGTGATCCTAAAGTATCTATCAAGTTAAAAGGAAAGTTTTACAAGACAGTTATTCGACCAGCAATGCTATATGGGTCAGAATATTGGACAATTAAGTGGCAGCATGTACAGAAGATAAGTATAAACGAGATGAAAATGTTAAGATAGATGTGTGGACATACAAGAATAGATAGGATATGAAATATAAAGTTATTAGACAGAAAATGGGTGTGCCTCCAGTAGAAGATAAGATGAGAAAATCACGATTAAGATGGTATGGTCATGTGAAACGCAGGCCAGTCACAGCTTGTATTAGGAGATGTGAAGTTTGGGAATTAGCACATGTTAAGAGAGGACGAGGGAGATCTAAAAACACTATGAGAGAAACCTTAAAGTATGATATGGCGTATCATAATCTTATAGAAGATGATGTAAATGACAGATTGGAATGACGCCGTGATATTCATGTAGCCGACCCCACTTGATAGGATAAAGGTTTGATTTGTTATTGTTGTTGTACCAATTTACTCCATAGAGAAAAAAAAATGAAATATGAGGAAAAAAAAAGATAGTGGATTGTTGGGATATGATGTAAAATAAAGATACTATTTTATTTTTCATAACTTTACTTTACTTGAAAAGAAAATGTTGCAAACATTATGCGACATCCCGATTTGACAAAATAATATAATTATTTTGAAACGGATGTAGTAACATTTTAGCACTATTCACTTTCAAAATATAGTAATAGCATTATCAAAATGGCTATTGCCATTGGAGTTGCTCTCAGTTACTAATTGATGTTACTCCCTCCGTCCTAAATAAATTATGACACATTAGTAAAATGGATGTTTATATAAATTACTCATTTCGTCCCACTAAAATTGCAACGATTGATCCGGATCGGGAGTATTAAAAATACGATTTACTGTAATAGTTGTGAGAAAAGTTAATAGATGTAATGTAGTTAATTTGATGTTATTTCTTACCGATTTATGAAACGTAATTTTAATAAAATATTCAAATAAAATAAGTGTTATAATTTTCATGGAATGGAGGGAATACAACATTCTTTTGACTCGTTCATAAGGATATAAAGATAAAACACCACAAAATCAATACATTCTTTAATAATCTTATCAAGCCAATACATCATAATTTATCTGGGACGAAGAGAGTAAAAAGTATGGATATTTTGATATTTTTATAAAAAAAATTTTTAGATAAGATAAAATTATAATTTATTTACGACATTCTAATATAAAAAATATTATAATTTTTTTGGAATGAAAGAAATATGAACCAAATGTCAAATACTTGATCATTAGGTTCTAGAAGAGAGAATTGTCTGTAAACTTTATGACAAACATATGCAAACAGAAAGCCAACTCTCTTGATCCGTAGAAAATACAATTTCATCCGTTCCATAAACATGTAGTAACACACATCGAAAATCGATCTTCATCAAATCATCGAGTTCTTCTTGCAGGGAAAGGGTATATAAGTTAAAACCAAAAAAGAACGGCGGTGAATGAGCCAGCCAAGATGGAATTGGAATATATACTAGAGCTTCGAATTCAGAATAAGATAAAGGCATGTTGAGCGGGCGGGTAAAGCAAAGGGCCCGTTTCATCACATGGTTGATGGGAATTGAATGCATTATTGCATGGGAAGAACAAAACCAAACCAAACCAAACTCTTCCATTCACATTATCATCATAAAGCTACAGAAGTTATCTCAAAAATAAATAGTGAGGCCAATATGTCAAAGATGAATGAAGAAAAGTAAAATTTCTGCACCTAGTAGTCATCGATCATGATTAATAAAAGGGTCGAATTTTGATGAAGAAAACAATTTCATAGAATGCATCCGTTAATAATCCGAATTTTATGGATTGTTTGATATTGATGTTCAAAACTGAAAATATAAAAACTAATAACAAAAACAAAATATAAATAACGAAAACCAAAATTACTTTATAAAATAAAATAATTTTGTGTAAAAAAAAATCTTGAATACCATACTAAAAAACATTTTTTCCCTATTTTTTGCCTTTTTTTGCCTTTTTTTCATCCATTTCAGAAAACAATGATACCAAATAGGTTTGTTTAACCCGTTAGTGAAACGAAACAGGAAAACACAAGAAAACAGAAGTGATCCAGTGATCCTCAAACAGACCCTTACTCATTTAAGTCGATTCAATCATCATGAATGTAAATGTAACAGTTTGACCAATTGGAATCACAATTAGCAAGACACTTATGAGTGCGAAACCCGCTGGCAAATCGCATATTTCTGTATAGGAAGTGTAAGGTGGAGTGAAAGGGGAATCAAAGTGAGAACATAATGTATGGTAGCAGCAGTAGTAGTTTTTCCACATCGATTCACTTACACGCAATAGGTGCATTTATGTGCACATAGAATTCGATGTGTAACTTTCACCCTGAAAGTCTATGGTCTATCACTTATAATCGATCTAGCTGATCAACCGACATGCACTCTCAATTTTAGATAACAAGATTTGCAATTCAATCAAAAATGGAATCAACGGACAAGAACACGCATTATTCTCGCATTGCTAAAGAAACAATTCGGGCTAGAAAGAAGTTGATGCAAAACCAGAATCATCGAATGCAGAAGTCAATTTACAAACAATTTATGATCTTATTACATGGACTTATCATGAAAATCAAGTTAGCTTCACCCATCAATTTCAGAAAACAATTTGAACTCTTATAATTATACAGCATTTATATATTCTTATTCTCTTCTATCTGTTCAGTCTGCATCAATGTTCCAACGATGACCCAAAGACTCCCATGATTACGTTAACACGAAAAAGCTTATGCCACAATTACGACAACAACGACGACAACGACAACACTTTTAAACAAAAAACGCACCCACCAAACAAAGCTATCGCTTCACCTAATCAGACAAACCTTCCCCGGTGTTCACCATCAACCTCATCCTTCTCCCCAATTCTTCCCAAATAGCCCTTCATCCTCCCGAATTGCAGCCAACTCAATCAAGGGCATGTTAGTTAATCCATCCTCGGTTCCCATCCGTTCAGATCAGAGCAAACGGGAAAGCGATCAGCAAAGCAACCGCAATCCCCACCCAGCCCGCCGGCCTTCTCCGCGACGATGCCGCCGACAACGTCGTCGCAGAGGGAGGCGGAGGGCTGTAGAAGTAAAACGGAAAGTACGGCACGATCGGGTTCGGCGGCGGGGGGCCACCATAAAACATCGGCGGAGGAAAATACAGTCCTCCTCCTTCTCCGCCGCCGCCGGTGCTCTGAGGAGGCGGGTAGGAGTAGGAGGGCTGGTAAGGAGGAGGAGGGGGAGAGTAGTAGTAGACGGTGGAAGGCGGCGATGGCGGCGATGGCGGCGGCGGGCAGCCCGATGGTTGAGGCGGAGGAGGAGAGGGGGTAGGGGGAGAGGGGACGGCGCATGTGCAGGTGGCGCACAATGTGCACGCGATCTGGTAATTGGCGACGGAATGGAACGACGGGGTGGCGAGGAGAAGAAATGTGTTGAGGAGAGTGATGAGGAGGAGGTGTTTGGTGGTGGTCATGATGATTCGAATCAATGGAGTTTTGGCGTTCGATTTGGAGAGAAAATGGAGTTTGATGGGAATTTGGGAGAGGAAAAAATGGAAGGGCGGTGGTGAAAAGAAGGGGAAAGATGATGATGATGATGGTGTGGACTGTGGGGTGTGGACTGTGGTGTTTTTCTGTGTTGTTGTGGAGCACTGTTATTCGCCCCGCCCCCATCCCAACGGGCTCATTTATTTTTATTATTTTTATTTTTTTAATTTATTTTTTTATAATATTTAAAATCGTTTATAATTTTTAATATATATCAAACATTAAAAATAAATATATAATTGAACTCTAAACATCAACATTTACAAAATAAGATCAATATTAAAAATAAAAAAAATTATTACATTATAAATAAATATATATTAATAATACTTAAACACATACAAATTTTATCCTATTCAATCCTCCCTCCAAAATATTCTCTATCATATGGATTGATATTCATCACTTCATTCCACAGTTGAAGACGAACTGCATAACTATCAGTCCGTCCTCGAGCTGCATTGGATGCGTTCTCCCATCATCATCTCGCGATTGAAGGTATAGGATAATGAGGATGTAGAAATAGTTGAACAAAGTGATTCCCGACATAGAGAATAACCATTTCACGACGTTCCTGAACTTGAGTCAGAGGGGACCTCAATGACAACTGAGTAAAACAAGCCGAAATATTTTCATCGAATGTATGCAATACAACATTATACCTTGAAACAATGACTATCCCTAAAGATATACAGTCCATCCAGTGTTCCATATCCGCAACAGAGTCGAAACAATATAGTGAGTGCAGTAATCTATCTGTAGCATCTTGTTCTTGATATATTATATCATATTGAGTTTTGTTTAATATTATCTTTTCCATGAGATCTGTTCGTACTCGAGCCCATTCATTTTCACAATAACCAAGTTGTGCTGCAATTGCTCTAAATGCACAATGATCGTCACCTCGAAGATCGATGATGCGGGAAATATAATGCAGAAAGGTTTGTGGTAGTCGGTCAGTATAAGGACCAAGGTTGGGTTGAGTCAAGATTGATGGACCGTTACCTTGTTCCCTTCTACGTCTTCCTTTTCTTTGTGGAATAGCAGATTCCTTATAAGATATTTTCAAGAATGAAGGAATGCGTTTTGAACTGAGCTTCTCTTTATCTAATGATCGGTCTTTATGTTCTGTGTTGTATGAAGAGAATCGAACTGTACTTTGAGTTGGATCCGTCATATCGATAATTTTGTCTATCATATGTTCTCGCATACCCAGATTCAGACTTTGCAATTACTCAAGAAGTCGAGATGTTCTATCTTGTGGTGCTTCGTTATTGTTAGAAATGATTTGGTGCATAGACAATTTTTGTCAAAAAGAATGAATACTAGATAACGAAATCGGGATAGACTGGTTTCGATATCGTGCAAAATCATGCATGCATGGTAATTTATATATAGTCTTGAAAAAATAGTGATACAAACCGGCAAGTTCAGGAGAAGCTTCACAAGATAACGTTAGCTAATGATATATTTTCTCCAATGCTTCTAAGGAAATACGGCATCGTACCTAATATCAAATTAAGGAGAAGCTTTATGAAATTATGATGCTTGATGATGTATTTTTTTCAACGTGTAAAAAGAAACACGACATTATACCTATTCATAAATTGAGTCTCTTATTTGTGTATGTTTTGGATTGTTAATTGATTTTTGAAATGATTTCTGAAAAATTTTCAAAATTGAAATTTGAAAAAATTGATAAGATTGAAATCCGAAAAAATTGAAGAAATATGAAAAAGTTGATAAAATTAGAATCTAAAAAAGCTGATAAGATCAGAATCTGAAAAAGTTGACAAAGTTGAAATCCAAAAAAATTAAAGAAATATGAAAAAGTTGATAAAATTGAAATCTGAAAAAGCTGACAAGGTTGAAATTCAAAAAAATTGAAAAAATTGAAATATATTATAATCTGATAAATTTCAATATTTTTATGAAATATTTTTTTTTATATTCAATATTAGTCTTGTTTTGTATACATTAATGTGTAGATTTCAAATATATATTTATTTTTAATGTTTGATATATGCATTAAAATATATAAATAATTTTAAATATTATATAAGAAAATATAATTTGGGAAATAAATAAGAAAAAAAGGGATGGAGCCCGGGGGGTTCCGTGTGTGTGTGTGGGTGAGTGGTTGTCATTCGTGAGGCTTGAGTTGGAGTTGGTGTGTTCGTTTGTTATTCTCCAATGCAATTATTTAGACATGTTTGATACTCAATTCCCCGACGTGTTAAAATTACAACGTGTTTATTTATATAATATATATGTTGATTTTTGGGCAATTAGTTTTCGGGCAATATATATGAGTAAATGATATTTTTATCAACAAATCATCATAACATATACTCCTTTCGTTTATTATTATTGTAACATTTATTTTATCTACGTAAATTTAAATTTTTATCTTTTTCGTTTTTCAATTTCAATTCTCAACCGTATAATATTTCTCTCTCCATTTTTTTTAATTTCTAATCACAAAATACTTTCTAAAAATAAAAACGTTACAAACATTTTGAAACGAACCAAAATAACGTTATAATTATTTAGAAACAAAAATAATAATATTTTAACAATAATAACAAAAATATACACACGAATTTAGAATTTTAAAAACATATAAACTCCCCCACTCCCTCTCTCTCCTTCCTCCTGCCCTTTCTCCCCCATAGCAAGATCGTCGTTTTGCTCTCTCCATTACCCCTGAATCACTCTCCCAACTCTCCCTTGTCATCGTCGACTCCTCCTCCGAGTTCCTCCGCCGACTCCTCCTCCGAGTTCCTCGAACGTGTCGTCGTCGTCGATTCATCAAATCATAACGGCGACGCAAGGCTGAGATCAAGATTTATTGGTTGCGGCTCAATAAAGGATGGAAGTCATCAAAGCATTCACATTGAGAGAGTGGAATAGTTTCCAACGTTTGCTCGAAGAGATCGTATTTGTTTAGTAGCAGGAGGAAGTCCAGATGCTCTCAAAGAATCTTTTTGTCAATATCATCTTGTTGGTTGATGCTCTGTTCACATCGAGAGAAAATTGGTCATAATCGCTCAAGGACACGCAGAAGGTCACAAGCCTAGCATCTTTCAACGTCTCTAGCCAATGGCTGAAATAACACCTACAGCATATAAGATGTCATGATCTGATGATGCATAGTCTTCCCTCATGATATCAACGACCCTGAAACATGAAATGACAAAGTAAAGCAATTATACTGTCGCTTTGTCTTTTGTGTTATACTGTC
>JAOVYX010018054.1:0-20916 GCA_035668315.1 Drosera spatulata | reverse complement strand
GTGAGGCATATACTCTAGATTACTGAGTTTCATGCTCACGGGTTATGTATTCTGTTTGCAGGTGAGATATCAGACGACCAGTAAGGACGATAACTGCTTTATGTATTTCGGGAAATATTATGATGAAACCTGTAGACATTTTGGATATGTAATAAAGACCAAGCACTATTTATGTTGTCAAGTTATGTAACTAAATAGTTTCCGTACTTATGTTGTAACATGACTTGTATTAGCTGAGCGGGTTGAATTGAAGAACCACAGGTATTTTCCTTGACTCTCGGTACCTCTAGACCCATTTGGTTTAGTTAGCCTTGTCATGAACCGGGTTCGTGACGGCATAACGCCACGTTTCCTAGCAGCGGAGTTTGGGGCGTTACACTTTTCCTCGAGGATATCTTCGATCTCATCGTCAGGAGAGACAAGTGAGACTTCTATATGAGAAATGTCTTCTTGAAAATTTTCCTCTCCAATGGAGGCATCAATCATCCATCGTAATATCATCCTAAACACCGCCCATCAATGATCTCGAGGCTTAGTGAGGTTAGGATATGGAGCATAGCATACTTGAATACCTTGATTTGCCAATATAAAAGGATCATATATCCCTCGATACTTTTTCGTTCTGTTAATCTCAATCAACTTGTATTTGTCGTGCACATTCAACCCTCTGTAGGAGTCAAACCAATCACACTTTAACGAATCTTTCCATATGAACGTTCCGTACCCACGTACTGCAACTCCACTGTGACGCCCTAAAATCCAACTTATGTTGGCACGTGCGTTATGCCACTAAGGACCCACTCTATCTATAGCAAGGCCAAACAACCCGAACAGGTTTGAGGTATAGAAATCAAGGAATTACCTGTACATCATTATACATAATCCATAACTTGTCATTATAACTCCAAATTATCTTACAGTAATCCAGAATATTATTTGTCTAAATATTACATTGATCCAATATGTGAGGCTATCTATATGCATGCTTCCTCGCTCTAATGTGCTCCAATCTCACTTCCGTCTCCACTTGAAAATAAAGCTCATAACCTGTGAGTAAAAAGCTCAGTAACCTAAGAAGATGAATTTGATTTTCAAGGAGTTCTTCACTGAGTATGGCAAATCGTGGATAGCTCCAAAAGGAACTCTTGAAGGGAAGCAACTAAGAGAGAATACTCCCTCCGTCCTGAAAATATTGAAATATTTCGACTTTGCACGCATGTCGATGTAAAGTTTGACATGCATACAATGACGTTCAAACGTTGTTTTTGTAAATTTATTGTGAAACATCAATGGCTATGTAAGTTACGTACTTCAACCTAATCATGTTGTGGGACGATCAGACGTGATTTGATATGAAAACGAGATTTGTATTCATGCACATAGAATAATACAATATACGTATATGTTTCAATTAGTCAAACAATATATCATATCGTATATATGTCATATCCGTTTTGTGTATTTCCCTTTTATTAATTGGCAAATCCTTGACAAGACTATAAAAGGCCAACTTTGAAAGATATGACAAAGTCCGATATATATCCAACTCTGAAATGAAGCCAACAACGACAACTCTGGCACAAAACCAACAACAACAACTCCGACACAAAGCCAGCAAATACAACTCTGACACAAATCTGATAGCAACTATGGCACGAAGCCACAGCAACTCTGGCATGAAGCCAAAACAACTCTGGGGATCCAATTGCTGACGCGGCAAGTCTTCTTAGATCATATTCTTTTCCTTTTGTAGAGAGTTAATCGCCCCATGACCCAGCAACCGGGGCTTAGTGCCGTTGCGTGCACGCGAGGGGAACAAGGCGCTATTGTTCTCTCTCTAGCTAGTTCCTCATCCACTTGTCCGTCACGAGATTCAATCAACAAAATATTCGATAGAGTTTCATGACTCTAAATACTTACACCCGGCATCCCATATGATCGCCTTCAATCTCCCAACAATATCTTAAGGATGACAAACATGATCCCAATGAATCCAAGAAGAGACGCACGGCTCAACTTTACTCGACACACAATCATTATGAACTTTATGTTCTTCATAATAATTAGCTTTCACATTTTAAATAAATCAGTGGTCTTAGCCGTATTAATAATATGTCATCCTTATCTGAGTTTATCCATTTTTGTTCATTACTACTGGGTTCCAATGATGTTAAACGTTTTAAACTCGTTAATTCAGTCATTCAATAACAACCCCCCTGAGATGATTATTGAAGGACAATTTATGTATAATATATCCCTTTTTATTCTCGATTCCCCGCATAACACAATGCATGATATATAACACGTATATCCATGAAATACATGACATAGAAAGCATGCTTAAAGACTACACATAGCATATGTTTCCACTTCAATCACCTATTGATATAAACCCATGGAAACAAAGGCCACATCAATCTAACATATACTAACAAGTAACACCACAACCACTGGTTTCCTTAACTATTTCCACACCACAGCCAACATAACACATGACCACACATAACCATGCACAATCACACATAACCAAGCATTACCACGTACAAACAAGCATAGTGATAACCACCACATGAAAGAGCAACCCAAAACACCACGACCTTTTCATAACCATATCGCCCCACCAGAAACATGCCCCTATAACTCCTTTATCATCATTTTTCGTACTCAATTCCCCTCATATATATAAACCTTAACTTGACATCCTCACCATTCCCGCGATCTAGCCACACCCAAGCATGCACATGCCTCATCGACATCACCACACCCCCTCCTTGAAACCTATTATGCAATTCTCATCCATAAAAACCAACAAACAAGAGCCATATAACTCGCATAACATGGAATCATATGCTCGTCAATTCGACAGCATCACATCACGATCACCCCTGAAACTTGCAACCAATCACATCGAATCATGGATTTCAAGGAATGGTTTAATGACGGTTACCTCTGAGGTGTGTATGTATTACGCACGAAACAAGGAGAACGACAAAAAGAGAACAACCCCGTTGCCGAGCCTTTCGGACCGCATAGGGCCTGTCGTTCGATCGCTGTTCGGGCTGCTTTCGGGTTGCTCACAGCTCCCTGGTAGCGACCATGGCGGTTGCAGCCAAAGTGGAGGGTGGCTCGCGGTGTTCCGATCCAATTTGTGACAAAAACAAGGGTTTCAGGCTTAGTGGTCGGAATCCGATCGTGGACGACTACAGCCAACTGTGGACAATGGCTGGTGGTCTTTGAAGCGATGGGTGACCGGATTCGTGGCTGGAGGAAGGTGAAGCGTGGTGATTCACTGTGGACAAAGTGTGGTGGTCGAGGAAGCTTCAGGGTGGTATGTGTTAAAAATGATAGAGTTCATTATTATAGAATACGAAGAGAGATCGAGGATGTAATTCTTGTAAAATTTTTCGATTTTTAAAATATATATTGGATATAAAATATACATATAGTATGTATATTTATTAAATGTGCGAATAAGATTCACGACGGTGAACTTTACAGCATTAAAATACTTGCGCGTTGGGGTTACGAATTTAACCCGGAAAAGATGTAATTATTGAACGGGACATGATATTGGAATATTTGGAATAATTAAATCGATAAGGATTAATTATCAACAGATAAATTATGCGAAATATGGATAAGTGATTTAAGAGAGGATAAAGAGATATTTGTGTGTGTGCACATATGGACCAATAAAATCTTTCCCTTTTCATCCACACCACACAATTTCTGATCCTCTTCTCTCTCCTCTATTTCTCCAACACTCCCCTTCTCCTTCTGTAATACCCAAAAACTTTCGATATTTAAAATATACGAACAGTACGTAATAAATGAAACACGAATGAATAAAACGAACTAGTGACATTATATAGTTAAAATATTACGTTTTAAGGTTAACGGTTTTGATCCCAAAAATTTTGGATTATTAAACGGAATACGATATTATTATTTTCATATAATAAAATCGATATGGATTAATTATCGAAATATGAATATTATTAACCTCGAATAAATAACAAACTGACGAAAATTTAAAAAGGAGGATTTTCCCTCTATACAGTCTTTTTCCCCTCCGACAGGCCCTGGTGTGCCCCGATAGCCGGCCCGATAAGTCCCAGACAATGCTACGAACCGCAAACCCGACTTAGCCTGGTACATCCCAGTATGGCCCGATTGCCCGGTAGCGACTCGATAGCGGTGTCGGCTTCGTGTTCGTCATTCTCGTTATTTCGCGTGCTTGAGATAACTCAATGGGGAGATAACCTTTACTAAACCTTCCTTGAATACCCATGAAAATGTGTGATTGATTACGGGATGTGATGTCTGGTCATTGACGTGATACCGTTGGGTTGGCAAGAATGCGATTCCACGTGTATGCGAGTTGTATTGCTCTTTTTGTAGGATGTGGTGGATGAAAATTGCATGATGGGCTTTAAGGAGGGGTGTGGTGATGCCGATGGGTATATGCGTGCTTGTGTGTGGCTAGATCATCAATATGACGACGATGCCGAGTTATTTTTATGCATATGTTGGGGGCTTGGGTCAGAAAATGGTGTTAGAGGGGTTATATGGACATATTTGTGATAGGGCGATATGGTTATGAAGATGTTGGGATGCCTTCGATTTTACTTTCATGTTTGAGTGTGGCTATGTGTGGTTATGTAGGGTATGCATGGGCTTGTGTACGACAAGTCGTTAATGTTGTATGTGCTAGATGCATTGTCATCATGATTAGATCGTCGGGTTGACGAGGTCTTTATATTTATGTACAAAGGAGGGCTTAGGTATGAGAAATGATGATAAAGGTGGTTAATAGTTATGGGAATAGCATCTGATTAGGCCGATGTGGCTTACGCTTGAATTTCATATATTCGGGTCTATTTTCATGGGTTTATGTCAATGGGTGATTTAAGTGTATTATGCGTGCTATGCGTAGTCTTTGAGCATGCTTTTTGTTTTATGTATTTCATGGATATAATTGCTAAATATCATGTATCGTTTTATGCGGGGAATCGAGATTAATAAGTATATATTATTTCCCAAATTACCTTTCAATAATCATCTAAAAGGGGGAATGCGAATGAATCTTTTATTTAATGAATGCAAAATAACAGCATCATTGGAAACCAGTAATAATGAATAGAACTGGGTAAATTTAGTTAAGGATGACATATAATCGATACGGCTAACACCGTTGATTTATTTAAAATATGAAACTGAAATATTATGATGAACGTAAAGTTTTATAGCAATGACCATGTGTCGAGTAAAGTTGAGTCGTGCATTTCTTCTTGGATCCATTAGGATCGGGTTTGTAATCCTTGAGATACTGGTCGGGGGATTGAAAGCGATCATCTTTGACGCCGAGTGGAAATGTTTAGAGTCATGAAACTCTATTGAGTATTTGTTGACGGAGTCTTGTGATGGAGAAGTGGATGAGGAACTGGCTAAGGAGGGAATAGTAGCACCTTGTTCCCTTCGTGTGCTCGTAGTGTACTGAGGCCGCGATGACGGGGCCACGGGACGATTAACTTTCTGTAGAGAGTTACGAACAAATTCATTGGGTCTAGCTAACCCAACTGAATGTTGCAAACGAAAAGAATATCATTTGAACAGACTTGTTCGATCACCGATTGAATCCCCATTGTTCGCTTTGTACTAGAGACATTGTTGGCTTTGTGCTAGAGATATTGTTGGCTTTGTGATAAAGACATTGTTGACTTTTTGTCGGAGATATTGTTGGCTTTGTGCTAGAGTTGTTATCGGCTTCGTATTAGAGTAGTTATTGGCATCGTGCCAGAGTTGTAATTGGCTTCGTGCATAATTGTAATTGGCTTCGTGTCAGAGTTGTTATCGGCTTCATGCCAGAGTCGTTGTTATCAGCTTCATGCCAACGTTGTTATCGGTTTTGTGTCAGAGTCGGTCATATCTCAAAATTTGTCAAATCTTTCAAAGTTGACCTATTATAGTCTTGTCTGGGACAAGTCAATTAATAAAAAGACACATAAGCGATATGATATATATGTAATATGATATATTATTTGACAAATATAGCTTAAGTATATATTTTCTCTTACTTGCTTTCCTTCGGGGGTTCTTTTGGAGCTCTCCACGATTTGCCATAGTCGGTGGAGAACTCCCTGAAAGTCGAATTCATCTCCTTAGATTGTTGAGCTTTTTCCCTCATGGGTTAAGGATTTTACTTTTAAGTTGAGACAAAAATGAGATTGAAGCGCCGTAGAGCGAGGAAGCATGCATGTAGATAGTTTCACATATTTTGGACCAATGTAATATTCTGGGTTACTGTTAGAAAATTTAGAGTTGTAACGACGTAGTTGTAAATTATATATGTTGATGTAGATGTAGTTCCTTGACTTTTATACCTAAAACCCATTTAGGTTATTTGGCCTTGCTATGGACTGTGTCCGTACCGGCATAACGTCACGTGTCAACTGAGCCGAATTTTGTGACGTTACAGAATGGTATCAGAGCAGGGGTTTTTGGATAGAAGTTAAGTAAATATGAAAAAAAAAAAAGTGATACATAAAATGAATATGCAATCATGCATTGAGTGTAGGGCGATTAATATGAATCGTAACGGGTAAAGGATATTGTATTTATTCCCCGAAACGAGTATTAACTTGCCCTCAAAGATTGAGAAGCCAACTATATGATTTGATGCAATGAACAATTTTGTTCAAGTTTAAGAAAGAAATAAGTTGCAATAAGGGGCAACAATACCTACTCTGCAAGTGAAGTAGTAGTATGATTTGTTGCCGTAAGAAAGTAAAGGGCTAATGACAAATCCTCTCTTAGCTTCATGATTGATGGTTTTGTTAATCAGTCTATGAAATTAGATTGAAGAGAGGATTAATGAATATAAAGTATAATCGATAAACATTTGAACAGTGATCGAGAAATACATCAAGAATAATTAAACATGTAAAGCGTGAGATAAAATTGGGGCATTTCGTACAATGGTGGGCATTGGCCCGGCCCAGTTTCCCGACATTGGTTATAATATCTAAAGTGATTGGCAATAGACCTTCGGGTTAGTCGAGAAGTGGATGATTTGATCACTTATTCAAAATTCCAAAATCGATGGTTAAAACAATGAGGCACAATATTGTGTGGCTTTCTATGAAATTAAATATCTCCTTGAAACTTACTAGGTTTGGATGGTTAAGTATTAGCCATGGAAATTCAGAGGCCTGAATGGCATGAAACTAATGTATGCCTATGTGAAATTTCTACGAGACATGCATAAAATCGACGACATGGCATGTTGGTCCTATAAGTTAAAAAAAAAAAAAAAAAAGTAGCATTTCTATTATAGAACTTTATTTCTGGGTGATAGTACTAAATAACTGGTTAGTACTTCTATCTGAATATCCTAAACCAAGAAGGATGTAGGATAATTATAGATATGTGCTTGCTGGAAAAATATTTTGTTGTTCAGTGGATGCAAATATGGCTTAAGAGATGAAGGTTCGCATTGCAGATGAATTATTATTGGATGCCAATGTTGCTTTCTGATTAACATTATAAGAGTTGGTTATTGCAATGCAGACATATTAGAGCAAGTTGCTAATGTAGTGTTGCTTGACTTAAACGTGCCATTAGAAGGGGTGGCAAATAGTATCACTGTCCGAAATCAACCACCTCCAGTAACTGATGAGTATTTAGTGGAGGAGTTGATAAACGAGAGGAGAAAGAATGAGACACTTCAAGGAATTGATCGCAACGAATTCCTACGTCCCATTCACGCATATAATCCTCCGCTATTCTCTGAAATAGACGATCCTGTAATACTGGAGGATTGGATTTGCGAACTGAAAAAGTTACACAACCTAATTCATTGCCCAATGAATTGAAAAGTGCCTTTGGTCACTTACTATCTATGCAGAGAGGCAGATGCTTGGTGGCACACAAATGAAGAACGTGCCACAACACCTAGGTTTGATTGGTCTCACTTCAAGGATCTCATTAGAGGCAGGTTTTATCCATTTTTTTTGAGAGATCAAAAAGAGCAAGAGATCAAGAATCTGTTGCAAGGAGACATGATAATTTATAAGTATGCCTCGCAGTTCACTACTTTGTTACGATTTATGCCATCATATTATCATGATGACAGAGTAAAGCAAAAACGGTTTATAGAGGGCTTTAACTGAAGGTTAAGGACAAAGATGACAGGTCAGAAACACACTTACTATCAAGACCTTTATGATTGTAGTGCCAGTTTGGAACAGACTTATAACACTAAGGATGAAAGTCTTGGTCATCGAAGGAGAAAAAGAAGTTACAAACGATCGGGCGATGAGTTCTTCCATGGGGGTGGTAGCAGCTCATACATTCAGATGAGTCCCCAGAAGACCACGCTGATAGTGAAGCAAATCAAGGGAAAGAATTTTGGTAGACACACCAGAGAGTTGACGTCTTAAGTAGGAAGCTTAAAAAAGCTTAGGGTAATCTACAACTGTTAATGATAACAAAAGTTGAGTTGAATAATTACTTCTTCAAATTTAGGGTAAAGGTTCCAGTAAGATGCCAAGAGGATATTCTAGCGAACCCGTAAATCCAACGAATCCTTCGGGAAGAAATATATGAAGCATAAGAGGTGATTGAACATATGATAAATGTAAAGAGGAAAACTGAACAAGAAGCAATATTAGGTTTTGTATTCCATAAGGACGAGTCCTTAAGTTTTTTGGGACGTCTTTGTGTGCCAAATGATGAATCCTTAAAAAGAAAAATCATGAAGGAGGCATACATGAACTCTTAACCTAGAGTTAATAAAATTTAGCAAAAATGACATTAACTTTTCTGGTGAAAGGAAACATAATAAGAAAAGTTACAAATAAAATGCATTATATGTAAGCAAGCAAGATTGATCATCAATAATCTAGAGGTTTATTGCAACCTCTGAAAATTCTCTGGAAACTAAGAATCCATGTCTATAGATTTCATTGTTGGATTTTGGACAACAATGGAAGGAACGAACTGGGCCAATTGTTGATAAAGTAGCAAGATTAGTTCATTTCCTACAACAAGGGGGGGAAAAACTTGCAAAGTATGTAAGAGAGAAAGATTACATAAGCTACAAAGCTTCATTATGTCTGATAAAGATATCATATCTCAAGTCAAAATTCTGGAAAGGTTTATTGTAAGGCATTAACACGAAATTAAATTTCGGTACGGCTTTGTATCTCACAACAAATAAGCAGACAGAGCAAATTATTCAAAACTTGGAGGATGTGCTTTGATCATGTGTCCTCGACTTTCAAGAGTCTTGGGATAGACATTTGTCTTTGATAATGTCCTCTTGCTGTGATAGTAAACACTGAAGTTTCGTCGTGGCGTCATATCATGCCTTAAATGGGTGAAGGTGTTGGTCATCCGTATATTGGGATGACATTGTTCATGCAATGACAGTAATGCCTAAATCAGTTTAGGAGATGACAGATAAAACCAAAAAAATTCTGACAAGAAAAAAACAAAACGATAAAAAAAATCAAGCAAATCCGATTTCAAAAAAAGAAAAAAAAAATGGCTCGAGATTGTTGGAAACCTTTCATGGATGGGAGACTGTAGATATTAGAGTTTAAGATAGAGGATCTCGTTTTGGAGGTGGCTCCTACTAAGAACGTGGTACGTTGAGTACGGAAAGAAGGGAAAGTTGTAGTCCTTGCTATGCGAAACCTTATGAGAAATAGAGCGTGTCTGGGAAGTTGCTCACAGAGTGACACTATAGATTGACTTATTGGTTTTACATATTGGTTTTCCACTTGTAGTAACAAAGGAAGTGCGCAGTTGATCTGTGTCATGTCAAACTGCTACAACAGAATTTGACCAATGAAAGAGGGCTTTCGAAGATCAGTTCTATTGGCTAAGATTTTGTAGATGAATGTGACCTTCCAGGTCACTTGGAAAGTGGATGAAATAATACAGAAAGTTATCGGATTTGCTTCTTAGGTCTTACTTCACAAACCATTATATGAATATAGTTTCGAGGACGAAACTTCTCAAGATTTGGAGGTGATGTGATACCTCAAAAATTTCAATATTTAAAATATCAAGCAGTACATATTAAATGAATGCACGAATGAATAAAATGAATAAATAACATTATAACGTTATAATGTTAACAATACTACGTGTTAGAGTTAACGATTTGATTTCATAAATTTTGGATTATTAAACGGGATACGATATTATTATTTTTAAAATAATAAAACCGATATAATTATCGAAAAAATAATATTTGAAACTCGAATAAATAACAATCTTACGAAAATTTAAAGAGAGAGAATTTTCCCCTGTACAGTCCTTTTTCCCTCCCGCATTTCTTTTATCCTTGTGTCCGTTTTTATCTTACCCTTACACCATCTCATTCCCATAACTCCCTCCTCACCATTTCTCTCCGTGATTCCTCTCCACTCTCATCTGAAGTTCGTAGGAAACCCAAAACCAAACTCCATCACCTTCACTTCTCTTCACTCATTTCCTCTTCCCCTGATCTCTCTCAACCCTCAAGAAACCAAACCCCAAACCTCATCACCACCAAGTCATACCGCAGGAACCCAACAGCTGTGCCTCGCCTCCCTCACTCGTCGACGACCACCCCCAGCCTGACCGGCCACCACGAGTACGGATCCAGTCCCGGCGCAGCCTCGTCAGCTTCCTCGACCAACATAATCACCACCCTAACCACCAATCACGTCCTCCGGCCATGATTTCGGTCGCCAGAGCTCATCGACGACGTCTCCCGGCCCAAGCGACATTCCCTCGGCCACCCATGAGTCCGAATCCGACCTCAATCGACCCACTTTGACCACCACCAAAACACCATTGTTCGGCTTCGATTCCGACGCGACCATTGTGGACCACTGCACCCCGATCTCAGTTTCAGCCACCAATGGGACGCCTCCGGCCACCAACCATACTCCAGCGGGTCGACCAACTGTTGCGACGATGACCACCAGCTCGACAGCAGCCCTGCAAGCCCGACAGTCCTGGGTGCGGCCCGACAGTTGGCCCAACAAGTCCCAAATATTAATAGGACCGGCACGATGTTGTCTGGACAGCGCTCCGGACAGCAGATCCGACACAGCCCGGTGCGGCCCGACTTCCTGGTAGTGTCCTGGCAGCGATGTCGGATTCGTGTTCGTCATTCTCCTTGTTTCGTATGTTTAGGATAACTCACCGGAAAGGTAACCTCTACTAAACCTTTCGTGAATACCTTTGAAAATGTGTGAGTGATTACGGATTGTGATGTGTCGTCATTGATGTGATACCATAGGGTTGACGAGGATACGATTCCACGTGTATGCGAGTTGTATTGCTCTTGTTTGTAGGTTGTGGTGGATGCAAATTGCATGATGGGCTTCAAGGAGGGGTATGGTGATGCCAATGGGCATATGTGTGCTTGTGTGTGACTAGATCGTCGGGATGACGATGATGTCAAGTTATGTTTATGCATATGGTGGAGGCTTGGGTTTGAAAATGGTGTTAGAGGGGTTATATGGACATATTTGTGGTAGGGAGATATGGTTATGAAGATGTTGGGATGTTTTTGGTTTTACTTTCATGTTTGAGTGTGGCTATGTGTGGTTACGTTTGATATGCATGGGCTTGTATACGACAAGTCGTTAATGTTGTATGTGTTAGATGCGTTGTCATCAGGATTAGATCGCCGGGTTAGCGAGGTTTTTATGTTTATGTACAAATGAGGGTTTAGGTTTGAGATATGATGATAAAGGAGGTTAATAAGTACGGCAATAGCATATAGTTAGGCCGATGTGGTTTAAGCTTGAATGTCTTGTATTCGAGTTTATTTTCATGGGGTTATGTCAATGGATGATTTAAATGTATTATGCGTGCTATGCGTACTCTCTGAGCATGCTTTTTGTTTTATGTATTTCATGGATATAATTGTTATATATCATGTATCGTTTTATGCATGAAATCGGGATTAAAAAGGAAAATTATACCCCTAATTACCCTTCAATAATCATCTAAAAGGGGGATGTCATTGAATGATTGAATTAACGAATGTAAAACAACGTCGTCATTGGAACCCATTAATAATGAACAGAACTGGATAAATTCAGTTAAGGATGACATATAATCGATACAGTTAAGACCGTTGATTTATTTAAAATATCAAAACTGAAATATTATGATTAACACAAACTTTCATAACGATGATCATGTGTCGAATAAAGTTGAGTCGTGCATCTCTTCTTGGATCCATTGGGATCGGGTTTGTCATACTTGAGATACTGATCGGGGGATTGAAAGCGGTCATCTTTAACGCCGAGAGGAAATATTTAGAGTCATGGAACTCTATTGAGAATTTATTTTTTGAGTCTTGTAACGGACAAATGGATGAGGAACTAGTTAGGGACGGAACAGTAGCGTCTTGTTCCATTCGCGTGCACGTAGCAACATTTGGGTCGTGGTGATGGGGCCACGGGGTGATTAACTCTCTGCAAAGAGGCCCGAACATATTCATTGGGTCTACCTAACCAACTTGAATATGATAAACAAAAAAAAAATATTATTTGAACAGACTTGCCCGATCACCAATTGAATCCCCATTGTTCGCTTTGTGCCAGAGACATTGTTGGCTTTGTGATAGAGATATTGTTGGCTTTGTACCAGAGACATTGTTGGCTTTGTGCCAGAGATATTGTTGGCTTTGTGCTAGAGTTGTTAACTGCTTCGTGCCAGAGTGGTTATCGACATCGTCCCAGAGTTGTAATCGGTTTCTTGCCAGAGTTATAATCGGCTTTGTGTCAAAGTTGTTATCGGCTTCGTGCCAAGCGTTGTTATCGGCTTTGTGTCAGAGTCGGACATATCTCAAAGTTTGTGATATCTTTCACAGTTGACATAGTGTATTCTTGTCAGGGACAAGCAAATTAATAAAAAGAAAAGACACATTAATGATATGATATGTATATAATATGATATATTGTTTTGACTAATATGGCCTAAATATATATTTTCTATTATTTGCTTTCCTTCGAGGGTTCCTTCAAGAGTTCTTCATCTCCTTGGGTTATTGACCTTTTTTTGCTCACGGGTTATGGGTTTTACTTTCAGGTTGAAATAGAAGTGAGTTTGGAGCGCCGTAGAGCGAGGAAGCATGCATGTAGATAGCTTCACATATTTTGGATTAATGTAATATTCAAACTTGTAATATTCTTGATTACTGTAAGAAATTTTAGAGTTGTAATGACGTAGTTGTAAATTATATATTCTGATATATAGTTACTTCCTTGACTTCATACCTAAAATTCGTTTAGGTTATTTGACCTTGTTATGGACTGTGTCCGTAGCAACATAACGTTACGTGTCAGCTGAGCTGGATTTCGGGACGTTACACCTTCCCCTCCACACCATCACCGAGACCATCAAACCCCACCACCACCATGCTTCTATCACCACCAACCGTCTCGCATCGTCGTCATTAACAGAGCTCGTTGGTCACCCTAAGCCGTATGCATAAAACAAATATCCATTAATGCAATATTATGGATCCATGTATACTTATGAAGCTGGTCGTGTATCAAGCGTACGAACCAAGTCATCAATAGGATTTTTTTACGACCTGTATTCAAAAGGAATGAAGATTATGCCTAATTAGTAAATTATGCCAATATGACAATTGCCAAAAAATGCTCTTCTTTCTCCCGTTGTGAGTAACATGGAAGTCATCGGGATCAGAAGAGAACACACAATCAGACATCTCATCATCGTTATACATAGGGCCCTATTCCTCGAGAATCCACTTCTATTGGCTCGAAACGGATAATCATGAGGCAAAAAACAATGATAACAGTCAAACCATGTCTGTTTTCAATCATTCTTTAGAGTAAAAGACTTGGTATGCTCTATACAATAAGAACATGTTAATCTTTCAACCGTGCTCCATCCAGAAAGTATTCCATACATCGGAAAATCACTAATAGTCCATAACAACGCTGCTCTCATCTGAAAGGTCTATCTCATGGAAACATCGTATGTGGCCTCACCCAAATTCACAGATGAGTCGGCTCCTCGATTAAGGGCTACAAATAAATATCCAGGTTCCCCTTCGGACTCTTCGGCCCTGGAATGTTCACAGAAAGTATTATGTATAGAGTTTTCATACATAATCCCGGTGGAAGATTACACGGAATCAACATCACAGGTCAGCACGAGTACTCAAACCGGACTTTCTGAAAGGAGCAAACCCATCGATGCATAGATCGAAACAAACATTTCAAGATTCTGCAAAGAACCAAGGAAACTCTTCATCCAAATGCTTCAAAGCTTCACTGTCCAAAGGATACGACAACACGTCCTTAAAGCTATGGTTACTGGTGTGCCAGGACATCGCCTCAGTTGTGCTCTTGGTTGCATACAAATGTTGTAACCTCAGGATGATAGGCAAATATCGCAGTACCATATAAGTCACATGCTTCTTTCCCCGAAGATTATCCTTGTATCTTTGTGTCCCACAGTTGGAACACATCTCTAAGTTCTTGGTATCCTTTTAGAACAACATGTAATCATTGAGGCATACGTCTATCTTCTGAACAGGAAGACGGATACCCCTCATCAGCCTGTTAGTTGAGTACAACATGTCTGTCATCCTGTCACCCTGTACGATATGTTGTACTTGATGTTCAACAACCTAGATACAGCCTCCAACTAGGACACTCTGCAGCCAAGATACAAAGCCTCCCAAGTAGTATTCAACATCTCAAAAAAAGACTTGGAAGAAGGCGACAGACAGTCATCAAAAGTATTCATCATCTCATGATCATACCCTCGAAATAACCAGGCCGAAACCCATCCACAAGCATATCCTCATACAGGTTTGAGCACATTGTTTTTTAGGCTTCCCCTTACTCAACCTCACCGTGTTGCGTCCATATCCAGTACTTGGACACAAATCCCCGCTCATACAAGTGCACTATCGCTTCATCCGTCATTTGATAGTACACATTATGGTACTTGGCACAAGGACACCTCAAGTGTTCGTAATAATTGAAAATTTATTTCTCAAGGACGAAATTCACAAATTTTTTTACGTTTCTAGCAAACACGATGTTCAAATACCCTTCAACAAGTCATTCATACATTCAAGATTATCATAAAATCATGAAAAAATCCGATTTCAACTTTCTGTCGATTAAAAAAATAATCCATGTCTAAAGATAAATCATGAATCGGCGCACTCTACCTATATAAGATTAAACATTACATTCACCTAATTAATTTAGCTTAAAACTTAAATAATTAAGGACCTTTAAAAAATTCTAGTAAGCAATCTTCACTTTCACTAAGGTTGAATAAACTTCATAAAAAATTTAATTTTGGCTCTAACAAGTCCTATCTAACTAAATCACATGTATAGGGATTATCCTATTAATTAAACATACAAAAATCAAACATTTTTTAGATCATAAAGAAAATCTCAAATTCAATAATCATAATACATTAACATTCGATTTAGTTTGGGATTTTAGTAAAATACCCATTAACATTCGCTCAAAAACTTATGTAAAAACATAAAAATGTTGTACTCTACACCCTCGATTTGTAGCCTTCGAAATCAAGCCCATCATCACACCAACCATCAACAACAAATCAATCCAATCACTCACTCAACCCAAATCAAAAAACAAATAGACAACGTCAAATCAACCAAATAAACCGCATCTAATGACAAACCAAGCATCAACCCAATCAACCTAAATGAGAGACACTCTCGATCCCTTCCAAGAAAACTCAATCGTCCAAACAACCTCTGACCATGCATCCAATAAAATTAAATTTAATCATCGCAACCAACTCTTCATCACCTCCATCGAATCAAACTAAACACTCAATTCATCCAAACAAACTAAGGATCATCAAATCTACCTCCACCATCAAATAACTCACACCCAATGCTATAAATAAGATATCAAAGTCAAAACTAAGTTAAAAATGAAATAATTTCAACGTTAAGGTTTTAAAAATTTTATACTTTATACACATCGAGATGAAGATGGTGGTGGATGTTGATGTGTGATGGAATTCTTGACGAGGACTGATGCGATGGTGGATGGCAATGGTGGACGATAATGATGGACGGCGGGGTGTGGCAGTGGTGCATGGTAGTGGGGCGAAGTGGGAGGTGGTTGAAGTGGCGAATGGGAGAGGTGGGGGGACGAGATGGTGATGGAGGGGAGAGGACGACAATTGAACAGTGGTGAACGGAGGTGGTGGTCAAAGTGGTTGGTGTGTTAATTTAGGAGAATTGGGGAAGAAATATTGAAGGGGAGAAATCAGATCGGCGGTTATCATAAGGTTTGTGACGGAATTATTAAAACTGTCGCTAATTTGCAACCGAAAAGAATCTCCGTCGCTGATTTGTGACGCTGTTATCGCTAATTTGTGACGAATTTATTTCCGTCGCTAATCTTCAATTAGGCGACAGAAAAGTTATTTCAGTTGCAAATAAGGTGGCTTTTATGTAGTGAATGATAAGCATTGTAAACTTTTGTTCCCCCGAATGTACAGAGAAGTGTTCATATAGTACGCTACGTGCACTAGAATTGATCTCCAAGGCTTTCGTCTCTCGTCCCAAACATTGAAGAGAACAAGATGTGCATAAATTTACCAATGTAATGCTATATAACATAAAGACAGTCTTCTATTGTCATCAAGTCGTGCCATGAGGAATAAAGTTCGGTCGACCATGAAAAATCGATGCTATTAGATCGTAACCGATATCTATGACAATCCTTCAGATGCAAGCAAACTGATGCAAGTATTGGGCACCAAACTAAGCTAACATTTTGACTCTCACACGTTCACTAATTAGACGAGAAGCAGCCCCACAACTAGACAACGCGGTTCAACATCAACAGTCATATGAAGTGTGAACAGAGCCTGGTTCACATTTGCCTTATGTATCCTATAAAAAGAGATCAAAAACTTGATACAGAACATACTCCTTCCTCATAGTTGTCAAGCACAAAGCAAACAGCAGGACATCACTTCCTAGAAAGCCTGTGATTCTATTCTCTTTGCTGTTTCGAGTCTCTCGACGACATGGCGAAGACACAGACTCAAGACAACGTGGTCTCCGTGGCGGCGGCTGCTGCTCCTTCGCCTCCTTCAGGCTACCCGACTGAGAACCCGACAATGATGGCCAAGAAGAAGAAGAGTTGGACTCAATTCTTCTCAACTAAGCGCAGGGGAGAAAAGGGATGCATTGAAGGATGGTAAGTAGTCCTCTCCTCCTCGTGTTGCTATTTTTTTTATAACACGACAACCTGCGATCATTATCCTTTAAAAAAGAATGGGTTAGACCCTGGCTTATATGTTGCCTGACAGAACCGCATCAAACGCATCCAGCAAATGTAATCCTCCATCAGGATTAACATATCATTTAACTTAATACTTATGATCTTAGTTACCTGTGGCTGGTATGTCTTCGGTTTTAATCTTCTTTTTGATTGACTTGCAGCTTGGCCGGTTTGTGTTGCTGCTTCGTGTGCGAAGAGTGCTGCTGCTAGAAGATCTTCATACAAACGTCTCTCGTGATCCACGACTCATGCGATCATCTTTCAATGCTATCATCGACTTAGTACTGTTTTCTTTGTAATAGTATTCCACCATATTCTACCTGAGGTTAATAAAATTTGCCTATCGAGTATTTTACGGGTGATGCAATGCTTCTCGCAACATCCAATTCCTTGGGGATTGGAATTTATCCATCATCGAACATGAACTAATTCATAATTACACTTTCTTTCCTTTGCTGCTTCAAATTGCAAGCAGGTCATCCTATGAGCGAGATACAATCTACTACAATTTGACTAGATAATTGATATTTCCCTTGACTAACCGGATTAGGTTATGAGTTAAATTTTAGATTAGATTAGATCAGAGGAGAGCGACCGTTACCTAATAAAGCTAAGATCATAGTTGGTTAATCGCCCATACTCGAGATTTCTTTTCTTTTAGGTGCATCACCTCAACAGCAATATCCAACTTCTAGCCTTCATATACATATGGTATTAATAAACTCTTATGAACCACAGAGCCCATCTTTCAGATAAATTTACGCCATATAACAACCAACATGGATTTGGTGCAATATGATCACTTGCCTCGCTCCTTATATGGAGATTCGTTCATAAGTGTGTTATGGAATAACAATTACGAGATCAACAACTAACCTCGTTGAAAGATGTTAATTATGGAAGAACGACGTACCTGGTCAGGGTATGCTATCGTGACGTTTTTCCCGATAGTGCTCGTTGCGCTTTAGTAAGGTGAAAAGTACCCAAGAATTCTCTAGGCAAGTATAATGAAAGAATACTTCAGCACACAAAAGTATTAACAATATCAACAAAGAGAAATTCTAGAATTTTTTTTATTTTTTTTTTGGATGACGAGGGTGTCTGGGTCAGTTCGCGCGCACCTCAACTAATCTCCCGAACACTGATAAGACGCCCCCATCACCAGAAATTCTAGAAGTTGATGTTTTCAGAATCCTGTTTTCAACAAAATCTCAATAAAAAAACGATGAAAGGAAACGACAGGAAGCTGAACTACAGGCTAAGTTTACCCGTTACTACTAAATTATCTCTTATGTGACATCACAGCGAAACATTACGGAAACATATAGAAAGTTTTATGGAAACAGAAATATTCTGGCCAGAACGTAATGACATTTCTAGCTTAAGTTTGTTTCCGTCAATCTCGGCCTGAGTTTTCTGATAGTTGCTCAAAGCACAGGACTACCCAAAACATCGACTCCAATTACTAATTCAATGGTAATGGGACTTGTTTGGTCTCAGTCTAGATCTAGCATATGACGACCATAGATTCCCATGTTACCCAAGGTTAACGGTTCTTGGAAGAAGCGAAACGGATCCTTAGCTCGCAAGGAATATCAAAGTTTGAGGTAGATTACGACCTTTACCAGATACATACTCACCTCCCCTTTATACAGACACCTCCCCTAGCTCACCCCAAACAACTTCAATCCAATTGGCAAAATACACAATTGTGATCTGTTTTTGTTTTTACTGGGTTTGAAAAACTTTTGTTGGTGTTTGTGTATGTATAATTTATGATCAAACATACTTAAGAAGTCACAAGTCACTAACTCGACGAGTTTATAAAAGAAGCACTTATAAGTAGCTTAAAAACACCAGGTGTTCCTTAACTGCTTGAGCGTACGTTCGACAGACATTCGTTGGATTTGAAGGAATCCTAATTCAAGCATACCATCAACACCGGGAGTTAACTTAAGCCTATGAGTTGAACAAGCTGATCCATTTGTCCGAGCTTTATTTCATCAATTTCTCAGGGAAATGATACTGTCAATTCAGTTTTTGATCCCCCAGGCATCATGTGAGGAAGAGTTATTTTTGTCCGAAAAATGACGAGAGTGGTAAGCCTTGGATGTATCATTTTCTTTCTCTTAAGTTATGAAACTTGCCACGTAATGAAGAGAAACATACTTTACATCAACTAATTGTTGGAAAAAATAAGTGTGAGGTGTAACGGAAATTATCCAACATTTTTTTCTTGTCTTTTAATTAAAATGGGATGAATAAATAGCAAAAAAAAATAGAGCCGACACCAAAATTTTATATGGAAAACCCCTTAAAAAAAAGGGTAAAAACCACGAGACAGTTGTGGTACCAAAATATCCACTAAAGAGGAATTACAAATATCGTCCCTAAACTGTGATAGGGGATTACAATCACCAGGATAACTCTCACTAATTTTTCTTCTCTAACAGGATAAAAAATATACCCGCAAAGGATATCCCTCAATACCCCAAACTGGGTATTTTTTTCAAACTCTTCTGGTGCTGTTTTTGCGTTTGGTGTTTGATACATTGTGATGCTCCTCGCGCCTATTTATAGAAATTGAAGAGCCCCTTTTTTCCTTCTTCGCCGCCTTGGGACATCTGTTGGGGTTTTGGACTTCCCTGCCTTCTCAATGTTCTCAATGGTCTGATCTTCAAAAAAGATAACATCTTTATTTTGGATATTCTTCCTGGCTATTGGATCCCATAACCTGAAACCAAATTCTTCACTAGGATAGCCAAGAAATATACACTGTTTCGTCTTACCATCAAGCTTATAGCGTTCATCCTTGGGGATGTGCATAAACGCTCTGCATCCAAACACCTTCAAATACTGATAGGACACGTCTTTTCCTCTCAAAACCTTTTTTGGAATATCACCATTCAAAAGACTTGAAGGAAAATGGTTGATCAAGTAAGCAGCTGTCAGCTGCGCCCTCCCCCAAAACGGTTTAGGAGTTTCGCATGAGAGAGCATAAAATGGATCTTCTCTGAGATGGTTCTGTTCATTCTCTCTGCGACTCCATTCTACTGAGATATTTTGGGAATCGTCTTCTCAAGCCTGATGCCATGTTTCCCACAGTATTCCTCGAACGGACGTCTGTACTCACCACTGCTGTCTGCTCTGACACACTTGAGCTTCCTTTCAGTTTGTCTTTCCATCCTGGCATGGAACTCCTTAAACATATCTAGTACCTGATCTTTAGTTTTCAAGGCACAGACCCAAACTTTTCTAGAATGGTCATCTATGAAAGTGACAAAATAATATGTACCATGTAGAGATCTTTCTGTCATAGTACAGACATTTGTATGCATAAAATCGAGTATATTCTTTCTTCTATATGCAAGGGAAGAAAGAAATGATACTTTGTGTTGTTTTCCAACTATGCAGTCAACACACGGTTTAAGAGGAATACCTTTCACGTCAGGTAGGAGTTACTTACGTGAAAGGATCTACAAGTTCTTCTTGCTGATGTGACCGAGCCTCTTATGCCAGAGCTCGATCGAGGAGGATCTCTCAATAGCATTTGCATCTCCTTTGATCA
>JAOVYX010018053.1:0-20917 GCA_035668315.1 Drosera spatulata | reverse complement strand
TAATCTGCTGACTTCGACTTCGGTATGTATGCCCTTGAACGGTTGATCGAGAACTCTGGTTACTTGGTTGTTAGTGTTGTCGTACTGATACCATATCAAGAAACTATCCCTTCCTGAATACATGAACACTTAATTCAGACTGGTATAATACTCTTGCAATCTTTGTAATTTTTTTTTTTTTTTTTTTTTGTAGAAGTAATGATTTTGAGCTAGTTTCTGAAGACCTTTGATGACGAGGGCCAACAATTAGAAACATTGATGTCTTGCTAAAGAGTTTGAATCATGTCGCTAGTTTACTTGTAGTGTTCCCTTGCTTTTAAGTGTGTGTAAGTAGCCCATAATGGTTCATGGCTTTTACAAGTTGTGAACTGCGATGGATGGGGAAATCGATCTACGCAAGATTATCATTTCTTTTTCTTTTTTCCTTCTTCACACCCTTTTCATTCAAGAGTTCCAAAGTGCTCCAAAATGGATATTGCACATTTTCTGGTTTTTAGTTGGTGAATTTTTTTTTATGGGCAGCCAAGGCAAAGGCCTAGTATCCAACCCGGGTCGCAATTACAATCAGGAAATTCACCTGGGCAACCTTTGCAAGGAATGCAACTGCAGGCGATGAACTCGCTTGGTTTTAGCTCACAGATGAGAGGCAATGGGATAATGTCTTATGGCCAGCAGCGAATCAATCAAATGCAATCTAGACAACAATTGTCACAGCAGAACCCTCTGACCTCTCCCCAGGTATGGTCTGCATATTAGTGTCTTTTTGTTCTTCTTTTGTTTCAGTAAATCTGTATTGTAATGCACTTCAGCTATCGAGTTATATTTTCTTAGTTTATATCTTTCAAATCACAAAAGCGCTCCATACAAACTCAAATGGTTGAAAAATCAATCCATACAATGAGATGAAGGTTTAGCTTGACCCCTCTTGGATGACAACAAAATACTGTATGCAAGGCCAAGTAATGGTGTTGTGGCCAAAACACCATAGCTAGGAAAAGTTACTCCCACTTCTGCTTACTCAGTTGTGCCGAAAGGTTCTGCTTACTCAATTGTGGTACTCAAATAAATGAGATGAAGAAACACATGGAATTATAGCTCAATGTATAGATCAAGCTATATGAAAGCAGCATTTCCATGATAAATATACACAAGAACCATGTAAAGATTGAAAGAAGGCGAAAAAAGCTTAAATGTGAATCTATGCTTATAGGTTTGTGAAGTGTAGCTACCTATCTGCAGGAATACTTCCTGCTGAATGCCAGAGTAGGTGCAAGGATCTTCATTGCCTGCTATTGACTTGGAGTAACTTTAGGTGACTTCCATGGTTATTGTTGGAATCTGAAACAAATTTTAGAAGCTTTCATACCAAGGCTTGTATCTCGCATTCTCTGTGAGATAGATTTTCTTGGGTGACCTATAGCTTAACTACCATAGATTCGCAATGCTATTGACTTACACCAAGGTTTAGTTTCCTTGAGGTATATGTTTGCCTTGGTAGCAGATACGTTAATGCCTTGTTACCTGTAGGAGTGAGTAGTGACATACTGACATAAATTTGAGCTTTTAAGTATCTCGGATGAAGTTCCAGATACGGTGAGATAAATAGAAAAAGTCAGAATAGATATCTGCTGTTCTAGATGAAGTTCCAGATACCCTGAGGTTAGTAGATATGAGAGTAGATATTCTCAGGCAATGTCAACAGAAGAGAGAAATCCCCCTAATGGTCCTATTAGTGCAAATGCGAGGTTTTGTTAGACGATGGAATTGGAATGCCTGGCCCTGTTGTGCAATAATGGATGAAACCAACTGCATGTAAGGCGATAATGTGTAATGTGATTGTATAGCTTAGTTTCCATGTAAGACTTTAATGAGGACAACAACAAAACAAGGTCTGAAGAATATTTTGTACCTTAAAGATGGCGATAAGACTTTAATGAGGACAACAACAAAACAAGGTCTGAAGAATATTTTGTACCTTAAAGATGGCAAAAAAGGAAAGTAAAATGTTGAATGAGCCCACTTGTATGGAAGGGCTTGGTTCTGTTTACAGATGCCTGTTCCATCATCTTGGTTAGAAGTGTATGACTATAGAGTCTTGGGGTTCAGGATCACCATACTGCTGCAACCGGTTACCAGTGTTTATGGTAATATGGCTATTTGGTGAGTCTGGCTCTGTAGCTTTGCTGGCTGCACTCTGGAAGGGAGAGGGAGTCAGATGAAATATTCCTTCTATAGGTGGCGAAGGCCTGAAAAATCATCTTGCAAACATCTTAACTGAAATTTATCTGCCATCAGAAGTTTAGTGTCATAGGTGGTCAAGAGTTTGATTAGATTTAACGTGTTATACTAGATTCAAAGTGTTGATTGTTTCAGGAGGGTATCATACCCTTTTTTCATAGATACGAGTTTTTAGTTTGTTCACATATTGTTCCTTTTTTTTGTTTTCTCTCCGGTTCCTTGGTTCTACCTATTTAACTTTGTTGGTCTTACTTTTTATATTCCAGAAGTTACAGGGTCAAAGCCTTCCTAGAACTACATCATTGGCAATGTCCCAGTTATCTGAATTGTCTCAGAATGGGCAGCAAAGTATGCTGCAAAATACTGTCTCCCAGCAGTGGCTGAAGCAATCAATGTCTGGCCCTGGTTCTCCTTCATCTCGTCTGCAACAGCAACGACAGTTAGTGCAACAACAGATGGCTTCCCTTCCTCAACTTCAGCAGAACATGCCCTTAAACCCACAGCAGTTGTCTCAGCTTGTCCAGCAGCAGCCATCAATGGGGCACCCTCCACTTCAGCAGTCACAGCAGCAGCAATTACAGATGCCGGTGCAACAGCAACAGCAGCTGCTGCTGCAACAACAGCAACAACATCAACTGATGCAACAACAACCACCACCTTTGAACCAGCAACAGCAACAATCTCCAAGAATGCAGGGACCCTCGAGCCAGAAATCTCTAAGTCTGACTGGATCGCAGCCAGAGGCTTCTGGTGCAACTACACCAGGGGGTAGTTCAAGTCAAGGAACAGGAGCCACCAACCAATTACTAGGAAAAAGGAAAATACATGATTTGGTTGCACAGGTCCATATGTCGTCTCTTTCTTGTAGATATTAAAACCGCATAATCTCTTTTGGTATTTTAAGAAATCAGTCCCTACTTTTTCCATGTCCCTCCTTTCAAATTGCTTGCCTGGGCTTCGTTTTGTTTTTTAAAATAACTTTAACTTCCAAAATGCACGTGTAGATGATAACAAAGAAAATGAAAAAATCTTATCTTTTCTGACTTTTCTTGTAATTTGGGATGTTCTCAGGTGGATTTTCAGGCGAAGGTAGATCCTGAAGTTGAAGATCTCCTTCTAGAGATAGGAGATCACTTCATTGATACCGTGAGTCTTGCTCTGCTGTGAAAATTCTTTAAGTAAATGCATCTAGAATTTTTTTTAACCATTTTTCCCCTTTAGCAATCTCTGGTCCATCGTCAATGCATGTGTGTTAACAATATATGGATTTCATCTTGGTTGGGAAGCTGTTATGAGTTAAAGCTTTCTATGGAATAGTGAAGTGCTGATTTCATTGTCTCACCATCGCTGTTGGCTGCTGTGATGAGTTAAATGCATCTTTTTCTTGCAAAATATCTGATAAGGAAATGCCAAATGCTTTCGAATCCGACCATTCTGACCAACCCAAGCAGTAATTAGTACTCAAAGAAAGCCTGCTATTAGATTTATCTGAAAGATTTGAAACTAGTGGAACTTCAAGAAGTATTATTATGTTTGTTAGTAAGTATATAAGATTTCCGTAATTTAATGCAGAGTATTTTCAGGTGTAAGTTTTTTTCCCATAATTCAAAGTTTCCTATTACTAATATTTCTCAAATCGTATAGGCCTGGATGAAAAATTTATCATTGTGATCTCCGATCTTATATTCTCAAGTAAGAGAAGGAATATCAATCTCCTTCCTTTTATAGCTAGGGATATTCTGATGGCACTTAGATAGTGGGTAGGTAGGGAGTCGACTTCCTTGGAAATGTAGCTCTCAGGGCCTGTTTGGTATCACTTTTGTTTCCTGTTTTCTATTTTTGTGTCACTGGCTGATGAAATAGAACTGTTTGATATCATTTTTGTTCTCTGTTTCGTGTTTTCGGTGTTTTAAACAGATGAAATAGAGGCAGAAAATAGAATATCAAAAAAAGTGATTTTCTGTTTCTATTTCATGTTTCCTCCGAGTATAATGTTCAATATTTCTTTATAAAAATCATTTTATTTTGTATAGTAATTTTGATTTTCGCTTCTAGTTTTCTGTTTCTGTTACTAGTTCTCGTTCTTTAGTTTGAGCAGCAATACCAGACCGCCCATGAGGAATTCAATAGTCTCGGGAGCTTTGATTGTTGTTTGTGTTTTGGGTCTCAAGAGCCAAACACATATGCGGATACTTTGCCTTCATTCTTACATATGGGATAAATCTGTATTGGACCTGGCTATTCTGCTCCTAATACACAGAACAAAAATGAAAAAGAGTATCCAGTATCAGTGTCCGGTCTGAGCCTAAACCAATCTCCTTTTGATTGCTGATCAATATTATGCCTCTTTTGTAGGTAACTTCATTTGCATGCGTTTTGGCAAAACATCGGAAATCTTCTACCTTGGAGCCCAAGGATATTTTACTACACTTGGGTATTGAGCTTTGTCTTCCATACGATTTTCTGTTCACCTCGCAAATCACATGTTTATGCTTATTCTTTAGAAAAGACAAGTACTTCGATTTATAGCATTGGTATCTCTTGTACTATTGTGGGCCTCCTACCATAAGTTCGGGTTTTTGCTTGAGTTTGTTTCGCAACACACACAATAAAAATGTTGTCTATGAGAGGCTCATGGAGCTACTTCAGTTAGGAGCCCAAACAGGAATCAGAGGATAACTTCGGTTCTAGTACTTAAGAGAAACACTGTTTGAGGTACTTGGAATTTCTCAGTTCAATTTTACCAACTTGATTGACTCCTCCCCATGATGGGGATTTTTAATTATAGTAAGTCACGTGAAGGGCCAGTTAACATAAGGAAATACCAGTGTTTTTAGCTAGCTTGAACTTCGGGCAGGGTGGGTTCCTCGGTGGTACTTTTAAGAGACAATGTTTTTTATCTTCTCTGAGCTTTGATCTCACACTAAGTATAAAAGCGTGGCTAAGAGTATCTGGTGTTGGCTATTTCTTGCGCCCTTCGTGTTAGCCTTCTTTGAATATACTTTCGGATGAAAAAAAAAAAAAAGTCAAAATCGTTTTGGAATCTCTATGATTGGGATTTTGTCAGGCTTGCATTCTTAAGTCTATTTTTGGGAAGACCAGTGGACGTTGTAACTTACAACATCTCTTACTTTTTTTTCTTTTTGTCTTTTTGGAGAGGGTGATTTGGTTCTTGGGCATTATGGGTGATCCGTCTACTACCTTTGCCTCTTTGGTCCCTTGATCGAAACAAAAGCTTCTTTTTTTTTTATATCTATTTTTAGTTTCAATGGATTTTGAAAGTGCTATCAAGTCTTGGTAATCATAGAACTAAGCATAAACTTGATCCACTTTACAAATTTCAGTACTCATCTATTCCTGTTTGCTTTGCGCCCAAAAGATTAAGCATATGTCTCAATCAACAAAGAATATCAATGTGTTATATTAGAGAACAGTTAGGTATTTAGACAACCATCTTCAATTACATTTTTAGAGCACTAATAATGCATTGGTCATATATGGCGTCCCCGTTCTTGTGGATCTTGATGGCTAGGGGCTTGAACTTGTCAAATAAAGTTAGTATGAATGATAAAGCACGGTTGCATAGGTATCCAGTTTCCACAACCTTTTTACTGCAAAGAGGATCATTTAGCTTTTCATTTCCAAAGATTGCCTGGGATATCTTCAATCCACACGCTTTAGTTGTTTTGTCGATGCAGTCTCCTAAATATTTGTAGTAACCCGGCCTTGGTTGTGGTGGTAGAGGTTGATCATACCGTGTGTCGGTAGCAATTGGCTTTTCAAAAGCCTCTTCTTGTGTCATTGCCAACATAGAGATGGAGCCAAGAGTGAAAAGCAATAGCACCAGAACTGATGATGCCTTCGCCTTGTTGAGAAAAGTGTTGAGATCTTTTTTTTTTCCCTTTTTTCTTTCTTTATGTGTTTACAATATTAAATTGTTCATCTTGCAGTAGCTAATGTGCATGTTGGTATATGTAGCGTAACTAAAAAGGATGATTAGATTTTTGATGCAACGTTTCAGAATGTAATAATTACTGTTACATGACAATAAATAAAGGTAATCTGTTACCTCTACAAGAAATAAGGATTGTTAGGTCCTCTCTCTTGTTTTATACAAGCAATAAAATGGTAGATAGAAAATGCCTGTACAATGGTCCAGCTACGATACATTAGATTTGGCTGCAAACTTCAGATACCAATTTTTTTATTTTTTATTTTTTGGATGCTAAAATTCACTAGAAGAATCAGCTGTCAGCATTAAATTTAGATTTATAAATTTAAAATAACATGTTATCAGATTGAGAATAGTGCAGGTGCAGTGGATAACTTATGGTTCTTTGTAGTTCAGATCATGACTGACCGATAGATGCGGTGCTACAATTCTATAGACCATGCTTATCAAGTTTGCAGTTGTTTTAATTTATTAAGTTGGGGATGCACCGCATTCCTATGTTGTGTGTTGGAGTTCATGAGATTAAGAGTATCAAACGGCAGTATACGTGTTCGGTGACACACTTCATCTTTACTGATCTTTAAGTTGAGTCAAGCTAATGTATCACCTTCAAATGTTTTGTCACCAGTGGTTATTTCCTAGACCGGTGTTGACATACCATTCCTTTTTGTCTCATGAGATTCTCGAATTCCTTCCCTGTACTTGCATTTTCTGTTGTTGTTTTTGCATTAATGCCTGCTTTGTTTTCATCATCCTGTGACATGCCTTGATATTTTGTTAATTGACACATGGTTATGGACATTGATCCGCAGAGAAAAATTGGCAGCTGACTGTTCCAGGATTTTCAAGCGAGGAATGGAAACACCAATGCGACAGTGTGAGATGTTCTTCTATTTTAATCTTTTGATTTTACTTCTTCTCTTCAGTGCAATGTGGTTGCTTTCTATCATCATGCAGTACTAACAGTAAACGAATTCTAATTATGCGGGAGAAAGTGTTGGGCTGATGTAAGCTTTAAGGGTACAGGGATGGAGTCGAGTATAATTGAATTGATAAGAGATTTTAAATATCAGTAAATCCATGAACTGCATTTTCAAGATTCATGTGTAAGAAAAGAATCAAGCAAAACTTATATGGGAAAACCCTTTGATTGAAGGGCAAACTATTGCCGTAGCTGATCACCGAGCTCCAATAAAAGAAAATATACAGTATCAAGCTACTATTACCTGACATTCTCAAAGAGTTGCTGCAGATATGTTCAAATGCTGCAGATATGTTCCATATAGCATGCAGACTTGCAGTGTATTAATTCAGCCCACATTTTCCTTTAATCAGCCACCTAATTATCTGGGGGAAAAAAATCCTAGGCAGTCGTGCAGATAGTCTTTGATGACCAATGACCCTTATTCACTTGTTACATTTTGGTATTTTGTAGGAAACTCCCTTAATCCAGTTACTACTTCCTTCTATACTATACATCTGACCCCTCTGGATTCCACATTTATACTGAGTTTCTGTTGGTATTTGCAGTCTTCAAGTGTTTTTCATAGGAGGCGACTTGAAGCTGTAAGGCCATTGCTTCTAACAACCATCTAAATCCTTCCACTTTCTGACAATTTTCTTTTGTCATGGATCAGATACAGACCCTGATGGAATCCTCGCGCCCTGAAGCACCCACAAATAGTTCTAGAGAAGTGGTGAGGCAGGGGCTGGGAAACATGTCAGGTTCTAATCATATTATGAGATCCTCACTGAGTTCGGAGCAGTTGATGGCACAGACCTCTAATTCTGACATGCTACAGCAAATAACAAGGTTTTGATGAATTTTTTCACTTGGGTGGTTCAAGTGTGTACAGTGTAGATCTTGTTGGTGAGCCTTCTTTCCCGGATCTTGTTCTTTTTTCCCTATTTTTGCCGTTAAAATCAGTTCTTAACATATTTATGATGGATCAGAGGCAACTCTTATTTCTCATGTTTTCCTGAAGCACGCTGCTGAAGCAGTTGATTTCCTTTTTTCAGTTTCTATATACCTGTAGATAATGATCGATTATTCGATCATCTTTCACTTAGTGTAGTATAGTAGTCCGTGGTTATTGCCGTAGCAATGTTTCAGGGAAACATGGAAAAGATGATCGAATGATTGATCATCTTTCACCTAGTGTAGTATAGTAATCCGTAGCAATGTTTCATGTGATCATTCGGTTTCTATACATCCGTATGGCTATGTTGCCCTAGTTTTATGTACTGGGGTGAAAAGCTGTGAGCCGCAATCTTGCTTCTTGTGATAATGATATTTAGCATGTTGATATCGCTTTGAACGATTAACAGGCTGCTAGTAATGATGCTCACCTCCCTATTTGTCTCGTGCGGGTCCTTCAGGAGTGATGGTCAACAAGGTGGCCTTGACGATAAGTGATGAACTTATTTATATAGTGATATATAGAAATTCTTTTGTGATTGTTAGTAATTAGATCTCAGTGATTGATGTGTAAGCCAGACACTGACTTGCATGTCCTTGTACAACCCAATTCGATGATTCTGCTGTAAGTATATGATTGTTGTATTTCGTTCTGTTCACTGATTTTTCTGCGCTGTAGTCTCTGATGCTATATGAAAATTCATCTCATTGTGCCACAGTTTATACTCATATGTGCATCAGTGGGAATATCACCAGCACTAGCATCAGATCGCATGAACAGTGCATCTGGTTAGCACTGAATCACGGGCTTGATAAAAAATGTATGGATGCGTGTGCCGGATCGAGCAGAAACATTGGCTCCTCTAAGAAGACATTAAGGAACAAAGTATTGCGTTTGAAACCATGTAATTGACCAAGATAAACAACAAACAAGGCAAACAAATGGTAATCCTGTGCAAATGAAGTGCATTAGCAGGCGATGTTTCCAGATGCAATAATGCAGGTAGAGAATCTCCCCATTCCTTGAATTTTTTCACAAGGCAGCTACACTCTTGGCTCTCTTTCTAGCTCAAAAGTCGAAATAACATGCAGCAACAAAAAGGGTACGACCTGCTATGAACAAATACAGCACAACCATGTCCTTCGACATCACCCATCCGCATTGTCAATGCACCTTTATCACATATCAGATTGACACATCGGAGCACTTGTCTAGATGGACCTTAAAATGCGAGCCTCAAGCAAATTAGCATGTTCTTTCAGAAAGAGAAGCCAGGAGAAGGAGATGGAGCCTTTAGCCTTTGAATTGCCATTCTCTGCGGCAAATGGGGCATTGAGCTTCAGGTCCCTTCGAATTCACCCATTTCAATATGCAATGCAGATGGAACGCATGGTTGCACTGCCCCCAAACTGCAAGGCGAATCAGAGATTGTGAACTCCAAAACATTTCATACATGATATGAAGATAAAGCCATCATCTAAAATTTGAAACAGCAGACGATCAAATCATCAATAATCAGAGATTCAACTGATGACATTCTAATAGTAAAAGAAAGAAAACAACGAACACAGGATCTAAACTCCAACATCCAGCAGGACCAGCACCATGACTCAAACATAAGCAAATATATTCCAGGTTAATAGGGTGACATCAATCATATGGAGTCAAAGAAGAAAGTACCCAGGAAAGCAAGAGGAAACGCTAACTGCAGTGCGCACCGTATTGCGTTGAGCACAGTGAGAGAGGAAAAAAAATGTTTTCTCTCTCAACTGTGTTGAATACAGTAAGTACTGCAATTAACACTCCCCAAATGTAAATAGCTAAAGCATCCACAATCATGGATCAAAAAATGAAACTCCAAACTCAAAAAGTGATGTGGAAAGTGGAAAATGGAGTCTAAAAATTTCGAGAAGCTCAAAACACGAACTCCCCACAATGGAGAACATCAAATTGGGACAACAATGGGAAAAAAAACAAGGGAAAACTGATAATAGAAAAAGAAAGAGAAAGGAGCCAGCTTGAGCCTCTCATTGTGAAACTGGGACAGGTGAGGTTGGTATGTAGTTCACTCCAAATTAAGTGGGGGAGAGTGAGAACCATTGGGATGAATTTTGGTGAATAAATCTCCATCTATAGAGGTTTGCAAGTATGAGGCTTGAAAAAGTGCCCCTGCTGTAGTTGCCAAACAAACTAAGGGAGTTTACCAAAAACTACACTAATTCCTTCTTGGGTCATCCCAGCAGCAGTACGTCCATCAACAGTTGAACATCCAATGTATGGCGTTCTTTGCTGAGGAATAGTCACATGTCAAGCACACATGATGACTGCAAGTTTGGGCTTTTTTTTCTTTTTAGTTTGGGGGTTCAATTCGACCTATGAGTAGTGGACGACCTTCATGTATGTCCATTATTCAAGAGCAACTTTGACAGTGTTTGGCAACAGAAAACGCGAACAAAGCATGAAACTATTTTTAACTTTTTATTTTTGTTTCATTTAAATAACAAGCCATTTACTCAATAAGAGGAGTATAATTAACTTACTGAGAGGGCAATCATCTCCAGGAAGTTTACAATCAGGACAACAGCCGTCAAAGGCCATCCTGCATATCCCACAAGTCTCATCCTGTGCATCCCAAGTCCACGAAGCTATAGCATGCCATCTGCATTTTTCAAGGACGACAAACATCAGATCATGTGTATGCTGAGAAAAACTTCTACATCATGCAGGTGGATAAACAAACATAGTAGTAAGAAGTAAGATCAGGAGATAAACAATAAAAAACAGACGAGTAGAAAGTAGATAGAAGAGAGCCATTGACAAGGAGAACCAGGCACCAAATGTTGAGCAGTATGAAAAGACAGCATAGAAATCAAAAAAACTTATACATACTCTATTGAGAAAACCGCAGCCACAGGACATCCCAGAGCGTTAAGGATAATCAAAGAAAATCTTGGAGCTCAATAGCAGGATAAGTTGCTAACTTAAGAGTAACAAGTCAAGAATTACCCTATACCCAAACATGAATAAATACACATGAAAAGTTCTGGCCAGAAGAACTTCATGAAAAAAGAAGCTTATCCTGCATTATGACACAGGGATAATAACCCTGAACCATAAAGTGAGTTCGATAGGCCTGCATAACTAAAAACAAAAAGCGTACAAATAAATCAAAGGAAAAGCAATAAAAGCTTCTTTGGTTTCAGGAGATCCATCAGATCATAGCCCTTGGCACAAGTTAGAAATAAGTGAAGTACTGATGCCAAAAGCACACAATATGCTCAGAATTGATGATGTGCCATCCATAAATCAGGTGCCAAATCACATAGGAGTTGGGTATTGGGCAAAAGCATAGTTGTCAAAGCGCCCTAGGAAAACAAAGCGCAATGAGAGCGCCTCGACGCCATGGGGACACCATGGCGAATATGGCGTCATCATGGCATTGCCATGTAGTGAAAATATTTTGTATATAATGTATCATATCATTATGAAATACATCTAAATAACAGTATAAAGCTTTCTTGTCATGGTTTAGTTGTAGGTCATGAAGCGAGTGAGCATGGCGTTCACTCTCGAGCGCCACGACGTCGTGGCAACGCTTTGACAACTATGGGCAAAAGGATACGTATAATCTTCACTCTCATTTTCAATCACCTGTAAACAGAAGCGAAAAGAACCAAAGCACATCAGCAACTATATCCGTCAATACAAATGACATTAAGTCAATTCTAATAACTCGTACCCAGATTTATTTGGATATGTTCAATCTAAACATATTGAAGGTACTTACAGCATTTAATCCAATAGGTTGAAAAAACTTTGTGCAAAGGTTATTAACCTTAAATACATCACATCTATCTTGGTAACATCAAAAAGAGAGCGGAAAAAAAAATCAGATACTAAAAATTAATTTGCTTAAAGCAATGGCATTGATGGAGCAGTTTTGGGCAACAATAACCTATTAAACGAAACTTTGAAGCTACAAAAGTTATTTAGAGGCTTCTATCATGTATATGTTAGACACTAGGTTTATATTGAGTCAATGAATTGTCCACGCTTCAAACCCACGCGAGCCATCAAGTGACCTTACACATGAGAATCGCCAAGCATACTAAGACAATGCCGTGAGCAAAAGGGAAGGGAGGAAGCTTCCTCGACGGCTGGAACAAACAGATGATGATTATGTTAGAATCAAAAGGGGCTGTTGAACATACGAACTTCAGACACAACATGCACAGAACAACCAGGGTTGGCCAGTTCCCTACAGACTTAAAACAATCTAAGCGATTCATCAATGGGCTTGAGGCGACCTCATTATTTTCAAGTTCGAGGAATGCTAATTGCATTGTCTCTTTCTAGCATACTCCTCTTGGATACTCTCTTTGATTGTGAAATTTGGGATTGCGTCAACCAAACATGTGGGGTCCAGAGGTGGTTACCACAAATGAACCGATGGGCAAAAAAGTATCCAAATAGAGAGTGCATAAACGAGTGTATTTAGCATTTCTCTTTTAAGGCAACCGCGTTCCCACTCGGGTGTTTATACTGCGCAAACCAGACATTTCATTCACACAACTCCCACCTTACAGAACCCTTCTCTCAGGGGGTAACACAAACACCTTATGCGCCACCCCTCGCCTCCCAAATTTCGAACCAAACCCTAAACCCTAACACCAAAACCATACACACAACGCATCAAAACCATGCCATCATAAACTGAAATTCAAAATTCCTAATAAAAGGTCAGATTCACGGTATCCATAATACAGTTCAACATTAAAGTATACAGTTCAACATTAAAATGAGCGAATAAGATGACAAAACGTGAGAGGCAACGTACGGTTTCTGGGTATGTTTTGGAAGAGGTTGGATAAGCGAGTGGTTGAGTCGAAGGAGAGAGAAAAAAGTGACGGCGTTATCAGTGGAGCGAAACCATCGTCGGCCGTCGTTAGCTGAGGCTGATTTTGCGGTGGCAGGGGTAGCATTCACTCGAAGATGCATTTTCAATAAATAAATAAATACACCGTGTATCATTCTGTCACGAGGATAGATTTTCGTTATCCGTACGACACTCAAATTATTCACTCCTTCGGTTGAGTTCAGCCTTATTCGTCATCCAGAGACGATGTTTCAGAACGTAAGAGAGTTTGGACTTGAAAACAAACTTATATTGAAGATTAAGTTTGGCTTACAATATTTTGACAGTTTGAGAGATGTGGGATATGTTGTGGGATGTTTGGCAAATAAATTTTATATTCCTTTATATACAATCTCATAGAAGGATTTACACTTTGTGATCTAGACTCTTCTCTAAATTTCCCCTCCTAAGTATATACGAGAGTCTTCTAGACTCTTCTTTCAAGGTATTTACATGGAATTCTCTAGAATGCCTCCTAACTAGAGAACTCTAGAGTTGTATAAAACTCTCTCTACCTCTCAAGATTAATCTAGGAAATCCTAAATTATTCTAAAGAAATCTAGACAACTAGATCTCCTACAAAAATATAGAACTTCCTAGAAGGATGTGGAGAGGTCTAAAGAGTTGTGGAGAACTCTAAATCATTTTTCAAGTAAGACCTCCCAAAATTAGCTCGTCCATGACATACTCCTCCACCTATATCGCGGACGTCCTCGTCGTGACGCACTTGTATGACTCGATCTTTTCCTTGAGTCGTCGCGATAAGCCTTCGTGTACCCATCTTGCCGTCTTGGTGGGAGTTCCTTCCCATGTTCCTTCGGCAAAACTTGTGAGATCTTTTTTGGCACCTCCTTTACCGTGAGAGATCTCACCCCTCCTCAAGTGAGTAGGTTCCTCACTTTTGCTTTCCCTCGGAGAGTTGCATAGTTGCGACCATCTTTGTTCGAGCCTTTGTCGCTCGTCGCACCATCGGAACCACGCAAACTCCATCGTCCTTCACTATGTGCAAGACATTAGCAAAAGGGATCGCCTTCACACCCTCGATGAAGTCGATTCCAAGCACCAAAGGATAGTCGTCCAGGAAAACGACCGTGAGATCCACTGATCCCTTCCAATCACTAATGCGAAGCCGTACGCCACGGGCCACGCCATCGATTGGTTCGACCTTCGAGTTTACCGCTTTGAGCATACCTTGCCCTTTGTCGACTCGAAATCCAAGTCGCTTTGCCTCTCCTCACGAAACAAGCCTGTGAGTTGTCCCGGTATCAACCAAGGCATGAGTTGTGTACGATCCGATCATCGCATCAACGTACATCAACCCTTTCGATGAAGACTTCTCCTCCGTGATCTTCACCGCGTTAAGGATCCTCAATGATCTCATCTCTTACACGAGCTCCTTCTCCACCAGAGTAACCATAGCTGTGAGAGCATTCTTCTTCGGACACTCCCGAACGAAGTGAGGGCCATCGCATAAAAAGCACTTTACCTCATCTTTGGACTTCACCGCGTCCTTGGATGTGCTCTTTTTCCACCCTCTTTTCTCTTCTTTCTACGAGTCACTCTTGCTAACGAAATTCGAAGTCGGCTTGATCCTTTCATGGCTCTCTCCTCTACCTTTCTCAGAGTCACTCCTCGACTCCTTGCCCTTTGAAGACTCGCTCCTCTTGAATTCGATGAATGACTCCGCCGTCACTATGGCCGCCGTAAGAGTTTGCACACCACGTCGTTTTCCTGGACATGTCGAAGTAGATGAGCTTGTCTTCCTCGGACATGTCGTCAATTTGGAAAAGCAACTCCGTGAAATCCTTCACATACTCCCAAATCGTACCCGTTTGCCTCAACTTTCGCAATGGTTTCATATTGGGCATTCTCCGGATAAAAGTGAAGCTTGAGATCTTTCTTAAATTGATCTCACGTCTCCATGGTGAACGTTCCCGCTTGAACGTCACTATAATGACGACGCCACCACATAGTCGCCGTGTCCGAGAGGTACATAGACGCAGTTTTGATCTTCTCCACTTATCTTTTATGCCCAATAGTTCAAAATATCGCTCCATGTTGAAGAAAAAGGTGTCGACCCCTTAGCATCGCGTTTCCCTGAAAATGGCTTTCGCTTAGGGGGCTCGAACCGCGCCATCTTTCCAAAGTTTGCTCCACCATTCGTTATGGTCGCCTTGTATAACGAGGTTTCTTCCCTCAAGACCCTCATCTCCTCTTGGAGAGTGGCCATCACCGCACGTACCTCATCTATTTGCGCTCGGAACTCCTTGCGAAGAGTGTCCAAGCATGAGTTGAGAACACCTTGCAACACACCCCTGAGACATTCCTCCCGAGCCTCAATAATATCGTTGCTAAGCACATCTTCCTCCAACCTATCCGCCATCTTAGCCACGATCTCTTCCATCTGCGAGAGTCGTGACTCCATGGCAGCTTGAGCATCTTTTGACTTTCCCCTTCCTTTGCGCGTGGTTACATTCGCGGCGTTCACCTCCTCGGGAATCCCATGCTCAACAATGTTTGAATCCACCATCTCTCGAACCAAGGCTTTGATAGCAATTATCACGGGGATAGATTTTCGCTATCCATACGACACTCAAACTACTCACTCTTTCGCTTGAGTTCAGCCTTACTCGTCATCCAGAGGCGATGTTTGAGAATGCAAGAAAGTTTAGACTTGGAAACAAACTTATATTGAGGACATTTGAAGGCTTACAATGCTTTGAGAGTTTGAGGGATATGGGATATGTTGTGGGATGTTTGGCAAATGAGCCTTGCATCCCTTTATATACAATCTCATAAAAGGATCTAGACTTTGTGGTTTAAACTCTTCTATACTCTTCCCCTCCAAGGTATTTACATATAATTTTCTAGAATGCCTCCTAACTAGAGAACTCTAGAGTTGTCTAGAACTCTCTCCACCTCTCAAGATTAATCTAGGAAATCTTAGATCATTCTAGAGAAGTCTAGACAACTTGATCTCCTAGAAAAATATAGAACTTCCTAGAAGGATGTAGAGAGGTTTAGAGAGTTGTGAAGAACTCTAGACCATTCTTCAAGTAAGACCTCCTAAAACTAGCTCGTCCGTGACAATTCACTCTTATATTGTCGGAGTAAATAAAATGATGATGCATTTTGACAATTTTATTGTCTTATCAATACTTGTGATGATTAATTTTTCCAAAAAATATGGTATTTAACCCTTTTAATTATTGGATCAAGACAAATGACCCCTATAAAATTTAAAAATAAATTATTAACCTATATATCGTAAAAATAAATCATATTATTTTATCAAAAAACACGTTAAAAGAAGTTTATAAGAAGATCAACAGCATATTTTTCATTAGTTTTAAAATATATCAAACTATTTTGACACGAAACACAATTAATAAGAATTGATAACGGGATCATCACATATTTTTAAAATTTAGAAGACGCGTGTGTCACTGTCGAATCGTTCAGGCGGATTTTATGCTCTTTTTCCTAATTTCTTTTAATACTGAATGAAACTATAGAGCTTGTACGACGAACTACTCCCTCTGTCTCATATTAATTGAAATTTTTATCCATCAATCGACATATGCGAAAAAAATCTATGTTGTTTTTTATATGAATAAAGGTCACTCATTAAGTACAATGATTGTTTGATCACTAGATATAAAAAAAGATCAATTTCGATCACAAGAAGATGAAGAAGAAGTAATCAGAACACAAACTCCATATCTCAGTGTAATTGGTGCCTTGATGGATCTTGCAAATTGTACAAGGGCAAATGTTACATTTACTGTCAATCTATTTGTAGATTCAGTTCTTCACCAATGAAAAGATATTATACTGGAATAAAATAAATATTACGTGATCTTCATGAAATTACAAATATGAGTCTACTTTACTCGAGGGAGAGAAAATCAAATCTCATTAGATATGGAGATGTAGGATCTATATCCGATCCACATAAAGTAAGATCGCAAATCAAATATGTATTTATATGTAACGTTGTGGTCGCATCGTGAAAATCCACAAAGTAAACGTTAACTGCTAAATTTTCAAATTATTATGTATCACCTACTTTTCACTAAGTCGGTCGAGAATATGTTTAGCTTCGATATATGATCCATCATATTCAAAATTCTTGTGAATTATTGTCAATTAATGACAACTCTATTACTTAAAAGAAAGATACATAGAAGGTCATATTTAACTCCCCGACTTTTTTGACCTTTTTATAGAAATCCACCTGGCATAACTGCCGTTGGGCCTAACGCCTCAATTAGGCAAAACCTATGTTTCCTGTCTTAGTAATGAGAATTAAGTTAAGTTCACTGATGCACTCAATCATAACTCAGAATATCACATTTGTAACGGAATTTACATCTCTTTCTAAGATTAGAATACCTTTCACATATAAGTAACATCTAGCATCAAATCTTAGATCGCATTTCTCCTCTAAGTCTTACTCCTGTAATAAAGAAAAAAAAAGACAAAAAAATAGTAACCGTGAGCTATAAGAGCTCAATAACGTGTCAGATCCTTTGTTTCAGCACTCTGAAACTATCATACCAATATGACATTCACAATTATCATCACAATCATACCAGTGATTCATATTAGTCATATAAATACATTTAACATCACGTAATAACGCTTGAAATCACACTTCAATCGACACTCCAGACATCATCAACGCTATTTACTACTGTTATTTCCTTTATGGTATGACAGTCAAGACCTCCATATCAAACAAATTGAGACAATGACACTGTGATACGATAGATCCTCCGTTCAAGTCTTACGTACTGCTGCACTCAGCAGTTCACTCAAAACTTTGTTATACTTATCGTTATATCAATCACACAGAGACGACTGACAATAAATACCCTTAATGTTATAATTATGTCCTTGGTGAAATTTATTCAACTTTATAAATAACCTCTCTTCAGTTTTAACAAAAGGAAGATCTGCGAAAGGGGATCGACCAAATCGGAACCCAAGGTCTCCTGCAATGAGATACCCTCATATCAAAATGATCTCACATGATCGATGAAAAAATGTCACCATCAACTCACTGTACAACATAAACGACAGACACAACGCTTTTTGTGTTTTATACCACGAAGTTATCTCATCAATTAATGGATTTACACTTCTTTTATACATTCATCCTCATTATAACAGCAAATAAGACATAACACACACCATGCAATAACACTTCACAGCACTCACTATTTAGCACACAGTAGTTGTAGTCAGTATTTTACATCAAGTCACATTTAGTAGATACGTCCAAAGATTACAATGCATATTATTATACTCACGGTATAATAATACGCATCGTCACACACAATAAATATAAACGTTACCTTTTACCACAGTTCTTCATATGCACACGTTCAGCCTCGTTCTTAAGTGACAACGAGCAGCATCTTTGAGTCCTATAATATAATAGGATACATGTATTAAGATACACCCTTGTGAATGATTGTTCACGTTATGGAATTAAACATATTTGTTCGTACTTCTTTAAAAACCATCATAGTAATATTATGTAGTGGTGTCAAGTTTTTAGAAAAGTCTTTGATACTTATTTTGATATTTCATGATGATGATTTTATGTATTTATCATCATTAGAAGTGTTTTTGAACATTTGAAGTTGTTTTGGGGTTAAAACGGTTCATTCTCAGATTCTGTCCAACATGCCTCTTCGACACGTTTAAATCTATAACTTCTCGTATACAATTCCAAAAATTATTTCGTAAAATTTTACATAAACTAGACTTCCTAATACTTCTATTGAAATAGAATTTCTATCATAAAACCTTACCAATAATAATAGTTTATTCATTTAATTTTATATTTTTTGTTAGATCAGATAGTTTGACCTTTGTTCACTAATCAGCTCATAACTCCTTACATACAACTCCAAATCTCATTTTTTAAACTATTTTGGAAAATGTACTTCAAGATCTTTTCATTGATATAAAACTCGTTTTCTAACTCTTTCTGTGTAATTTCAGATCAAGCAACAAAGTAAATCCTATAATCAATTTTTATAGATTGATATATTCGCACGTTTTGATTTATATGTTGAGATTCAAAACTTCAAATCATGATCTATTATCTTCGTTAAAAACTAGACATATGAGACTTTAACATTTATTAAAATTAGAATTTTTGCAAATTTATAATTTTTGAGAAGCTTACCCTCACTTATCACGCGGACGGATACCTTGCGAATTGTTGTATGTTAAAATCAATTCCTCGTTGTAACACCACGCTAATTTATTATTAATAAATACGTGACGTCACTGCCGCTACAGACCGAAGTCCATAGCAAGGCAAGTTCATAGTAGGATTTACATTACAGCATATAAGAAAAGACAGTTATTACAATCATCCATAACAATTTTGAAACTCGAATACAACATACGTTCCAACATATATTACAGAAGGGTCCCTGTCAGGGCAACTACTCCGAAACCCCGTCCTCCTCACCTGAACATGTACAAAAGACATTCAAGAAAGAAACAAGAAAACCCGTGAGCAAAGATACGCCCAGTAGACCTCGGGTACTGCCGTGAATTGGACGTCACGTGCTATAGCTCTGTTATCGGCCATAGCACGTTCCGATCGGCAGTATATTAAAACCCCCTTTTCTACGACCCTGTCTCATCTTATCTTGTCCAGCCTTTTGATTGATATTGACCCCATTACTAACACCCACACTGTTTTAATATTTACCCTTACCGTTAGACTTCGCAACCGAAGAAGGGTTTAGTTAATTCCCATCCTCTTATTCTCATGCGACCTTAGAATCCTCCGGGGTACCATTTCTCTCCCCCATGCGACCAAGTATAACCGAAGGGCCTCCGTCCTTACCAATGCGACCGTACATCTCTCGGGGTACCAGTTCTCTTCCCCCATGTGACCAAGAATAACCGAAGGGCCTCCGCCCTTACCAATACGACCGTACATCTCTCGGGGTACCAGTTCTCTTCCCCCATGCGACCAAGAATAACCGAAGGGTCTCCGCCCTTACCAATGCGACCATACATCTCCCGGGGTACCATTTCTCTTCCCCCATGCGACCAAGTATAACCGAAGGGCCTCCGTCCTTACCAATACAACCACAATATCCTTATTCCTTATTCGTTAATCGTATCAATGTATTCATTTATAGTTTCCCTTAATTAAGTAAATTCTAAATTCTAGTTACGTTCATATCATTTTATCGTACAATTCGTTATTATCGTATTATCGCATTGTCGTTACATAGGCAGTGCTCATCAACTCTTACGATTACTCCGTACGTCACATCAACTCCCAAACTCCCCGCATCCTGCCGATCATCGTCTCAACACAAATCCCAAACTCCATCATCTCATATCATCAATCAGCAGGATATCACAAACATTTCTCAGATCACAACCAAGGGTTTCAAGAGGGGGTTGGGTTACCTCACGCGAAGAAGGAGCGAGGCGGTGCGATCGCGGTGTGGCTGAAGGCTGTTCAGGCAGCGTCGGGCGGCTGGAATCCGGCAGGGCGGCAGTGACCTGCTGCTGGCGGTTGGCTGCTGGACAGTGGCGGCCGAGGCAGCTGGGCTGGGCGGCTGGCGGTCCTGGCGGCGCTGTGGCGGCGGCAGGCTGAGCCGGGGTCGGCAGTGAGGCAGAGAGTGGCGGCTATGGTGGCTGCGGGCAACGCGATGGAGGCTGCGGCTGAGCTGGGCGGCCGCTGTCCTGGTGGCGGCTGAGGACGGTGACGCGACAGGGGAGGCGGCTGGAGGCGGTGGCTGCGGCTGCGGGGCGAGGCGGCGATGGTTGCGCGGCGGGCGGCTGCGGCGGAGGGTGGAGCTGTGGCGGGGACTGGTGGCGACGGCTTGGGCGGGAGGAGGGGAG
>JAOVYX010018052.1:0-20917 GCA_035668315.1 Drosera spatulata | reverse complement strand
AAACATATTTATTACAAGCATGATCATAACTTAATCAATATCCATCTTCATTTCTTGCACCTGAAAAGAAGAAAAAATAAAGAAAGAAAAAAAAATACAACGCCGTGAGCTATACGAACTCAGTAACGTGCCGGCCCCCTTCTCAGGGGAACCACACAAAGCGAAGAAAAGAAAATAATCTGTCCTGAAACCACAACAACACTACAAAAAAAAGGAAATTTTACGACGGAAAAAAATTACGACGGATAAATTCCGTCGCAAAAATAATAAGATTACGACGGATCCGTGGTAAAAATATAAGCAGTATGCAAACTTTTTCCTTCAAAATTTTCCTAAGTGTTTGGAAGATAGTTTCTGCGACAGAATCCGTCGCATAACCTTTACAAATTACGACGGAAACCGTCGCAGTCAAAAAGTACTATTTGCGACGAAATCCGTCGCATTTATCAGCAGTATGCAAACTTTTTTGGAAGATAGTTTCTGCGACGGAATCCGTCTTTATAGATTAACATATCCGTATGTTTTACCCTCATTTCAAATGTGCATAACTTCCTCGTTTCTTAACCAAATTGGATGATTCTTAATTCATTGAAAACTTCAGGAAGTTCTCTACAACTTTGTCTTAAGACTCATTTTCTGAATCAGACTATAAATAGGGTCAAAACACGTTCTAATGTCGAATGTCAAAGCTGTCCATAAACTGGTATGGTTGGTTTGCTATTTTTTCATGTTTTACCCAATCAATTCAATTCCAAATGATCTAAAACTTCATAAGCCTAACATTTATTTAGTTATTGTAATATTTGTTCAGTTTTGGGCTTGTTTGATACATAAAATCATAGGTTTTCGGGTCTCACGAGTATAACTCGTCTTTTAGCTCATCAACGCATTTCAACAATCCGTGGGTTGTTTTCATTACCGTTTCTTTTGTTATTAGCTACAAATGGACTGTATGAGATTAAGTTATATGATTTGCAGTACTTACCCTCTTGTTTAAATGGTTTTGAGCCGGGTTTGACTTGGTATGACTAGCTCGGTTCCGCTCTTTTGAACGGAACGTACTTGTGCTGCTTCCTTCCTTCTTCCTCTAGTGTTTTTCTTTCTATCCAAACTGATTTTCCCCTTCTTTCCAAGCTGCTCCACAGCCCCGGTTGTTGATTTGCAAAGAGTTGTGGCAAGGGAAGGGAGGAAAGCTTAAGAAGAAGATGATTTGCATGAAAGTAGGATTAGCTAGTGGAGTTTTTGGTGGAGTTGGTGTGGTGCGTGGTGGAATCAGAGAAAGAGGAGTGGAGATGGTAGGAGAAGTGGTGGGGAGAAAAGGAGGAAAAGTGGGTTTGGTAGGTTGTTTTAAAAAAAAACATCTACGTTTCGTTTAATCGCAGGACTAGTTAATCCTACATCTTTCACAGTCTTCGCTCAAACTTTACCACCACGCTCGAAAAATCATGTTATTAATTAAAATATAATTTTTCAATTTTTTCCGTGATAAAAAGTTATCCCAACTTCGTCACAAGTTTTAACGTTGTGAACGTAACGTTACGTCTCAAAACTTTGAAATGAGATTCGTTTCTTACTTTTAATTTATTACAAAGAGAAAACGCATATTTTCATTGCGTTTATTAATTTTCAAACTATTATTTGATCATAATTTTTATATTTATTTGATTGTAATTTTTTGGGCTTTACACAAACGGTTGATGATTTGAAGTATCATCTAATTACTAGGGGATTCAGGAAGAATTATGATGTTTGGGTGTATCACGGCGAACAAAGTGGTGCGGTACCTCAAGAAGATTTTCCTGGTCTTTCCAATGTCTCTCAACCCATGAACAATATCGAGGACATGCTAGTTGATGCCTTTTCACTTGAATATTATAAAGAGACCGAGGTTGCAAACGAACATGCATATGACGAGGGTCCCCCTTATGAATCCAAGCATTATTTTGACATGTTGAATGTTTCGCAGTCTTCTCTTTACGATGGTTGCAGCATGTTTGTGTTGGCCATTGCTTCTCGACTTTTGAATCTGAAGTGTAAATACAACCTACCCCATAGAGCGGTTGATGGAATCTGTAAGTTATTGAAGGACGTCTGCCCTTCAGATAATATCATGAAGGACGGGATGTATGACATCAAGTCTCTCATGAAAGGGTTACATCTACCTGTCGAGAAGATTGATTGCTGTCGTAATGGTTGCATGTTGTTTTGGAAAGATTATGTGGGATTGGAAAGATGCTCCATATATAATGCAGACCGTTATAAGGAGAAGAGTCGTTGTAAGGGTCGTTCTCCTGTAAGTATTTTGCGGTATTTTTCTATAGCTCCTAGATTGTAGCGGTTGTATGCCAACAGCTCCACCAGTGAGAACATGACTTGGCATGCCTTTTCACGCCGAGCTGACGGAGTGATGGCACACCCTTCTGACAGCGATGTTTGGAAACACCTGGACCAGAGTTTTCTGTCCTTTGCAGCGGAGCCACGCAATGTTCGTCTGGGACTTTACATCGATGGTTTTGCACAGTTTGAGAAGTCAGGAAAAAAGTATTCTTGTTGGCCCGTCATTATCACACCTTATAACCTTCCTCCCAGTATGTGCGTGAAGAGATCTTACTTATTCCTGAACATGATCATTCCTGGTCCAAGGAGTCCTAAAGGAAATCTGGATGTGTACTTACAACCTTTAATCGAGGAGCTTCAGTTGCTGTGGGAGGTAGGAAAGCCAACATATGATGTTCATTAGCGCCAAACCTTCCAGATGAGGGCTTGTTTGCTTTGGACCATAGGCGATTTTCCTGTATATGGGATGATGTCTGATTGGAGCACTGCCGGTCGCTTGGCTTGTCCTCATTTCATGGAGAGGACCCAGTCAATCCGTCGGAAAAAATCAATCCGTCGCAATATATCTTGGTTTGTAACGGATCCGTCACAAATTATCGGTTTTGCGACGCCATTGATGACGACGGAATATTCCGTCGCAAATATCTTCCGACGACGGTATGTTCCCTTTTGCGACGGAGTTCATCCGTCGCAAACTGATACTGATTTTTGCAGTGATTGTACGTCTTAAAAATTTACGTCTTGGCTCACTTATAAGCTGATGCAAATATCGGATGAGGGCGATCGGTGAAAGGGATATGAATAGATTTATACGATGTCTGTGTTCGTTGTTTAAGAAAGTGATCATAAGAAACATCTAACCTTCTTTTAGTCCGTTTTGGTTTACATCTTTATGAAAATAAGACTCCGGATTATTGCTAGGAGAGAAAAAAAATCAATTTTCTAGGGTTTGTTTGATATCGTTGTTGATTTTTATTTTTTATTTTCGTTTCACTGGTTGATGAAACATGAATGTTTATTTCTGATTCAATTCGCTGTTTTTTATTTTCTGATTCTCAAATTGATGAAACGAAAGTTGAAAAAAGAAATTCAGAAAAATTGATTTTCTATTTTGTGATTCCTGATTCATCTTAGTGCAGTTTTTAATTTTGTTTATTATAAAAAATCACTTTATTTTGTAAAGTGATTTTGGGTTTCATTGCTGATTTTCTATTTCTATTACTGATTTTGATTTTCACAGTTTTAACGATGATATCGAACAATCCCTTAAGTAACATCCCCGGATCGATTGGGGTTCTTAAGAATTAATTACTAGGGAGCGAATCCTCGGCTATCGGTGTTTATGCAGTTGGTGTGGTGGCTCTTTTGGGCCATTGGATCTTATTCCAATAGTCTAAAAAAATTCAAATGCAAAAAATATAAATTAAAAATAAATGTAAAAAAATTAAAAGTCAAAATATTCACCCTCCAATCCCTAAAAAAAAGAACACAAAAAGGCCTAGGGTTTCGGATTCAGGATTTTTAGGTTTCTTTTGAGGTTCTCAAGGTTTATTTTATGGGTTTTTAGAGATAGGGTTTAGGGTTTATGTTTTTTAGGGTTTACTTTTTTAGTTTAAGGTCTAGGATTTAGGATTAGGGGTTAGGGTTTCTTTTGAAAGGTTTTAGGGTTTATTTTTTGACTTTTTTAGGGTTAGAGTTTATGTTTTTGGTTTAGGGGTATGGTTTAAGTTTCATTTTGGTATTTTAGGGTTTATTTTTGGGGTTTAAGGGGTTTATTTATGGGTATAGGATTTTTAGGATTTTGGGTTAATTTTATTTTTTTGGGATTTGCTTTACCTTTTTGTGTTTTTTTAGGGATTGTATGGTTACAATTTTGGCATTTTATTTTTTTAGGTTTATTTTTAATTTTTAATTAGTTTTAATTTTTATTTTATAGTTTTTTTTTTTTGGACAATTGGATTAAAGATCCAATGACCCAAAAGGAGCCACCACACCAACTGCGCACACACCGAGGGTCGAGGATCAGCTCCCAAATTACTACTATATGGGTTGTTCCTAAAACAAATATAATGAAATACGTACTGGTAAGTTTCAATTTCCTACTTGCATAAGTTGACACCGCAACTAGATGCGCTATTTTGGTACATAAGCGTCCAATTTCTTCAACTATACTTCACATGGGAAAAATCGATTCTCATCGAGTTTCGAAATAACGACCAAACTTATTAGTATGGTTCTTTGTTTTTTTTTTTTTTTTTTCCTGTTTCTTTTTTTTTTATTTGACGTTAACAGAGGACATAATGGTGGTTCATTAAATTGCGTAGACTTACACTCCCCATTTTATTTTCGTGTTTTAGGTGATAATTAATGATTTAAATATTTGTCGTGGGAAATCACTTTCTGCTTGAACTTTCGTGTGGATACCACACTCCCCATTTTATTATTTCTTGTACTCATTGGCAAATGAATTTGATACCTCAAGTGGCTTCCATGACAATCCACCCAACTTGGTCCCTCGTTCAATTAATCAATTGATGAATAAAATCCACAGTAAAAGGAAACAACAAACGGCCCATTATATCTTTTGTTTCCGGTGGACAATTAAAAATGTTCATGGTTTATATCAGTGTTTCATATTACGTTCATGTCTTAAATTATTTATAATAAACATATTAAAAACTTAACGTATAATCACATGATGTCTTAAAAACTTAACGTTCATGTCTTATCCTGGTTGTGATGATCTCGCTATCCTGAAAACCATATTTCCATTACAGCATCATGTGATTCGAATTCTTTGAACGGCCAAGTCCAAAACATGCGATCAACATTTATTATGTATCATACAAATCATGAGAACATTTGATAGGCAAATAACATAATTTCCAAATCACATTAACTTAGAATCCTCAAATTCCCGTGGAACCAATCCACTTGGTTAACCCATACGTAACTCCCATGGCAATCCAGCCACCAACCACCACCCTCGCCGCCGATCTCACTGGCGGCGCGCTCCCCAAAACCGCCGCCAACCAGCCAAACGCCACCAACGCCAATGTCACCGTCCCCACCACCACCCCAATCCTCGCCGCATAGTCCCTTATAAAGGCGGCCGCTAGCAAAGGCACCAGCGCTCCAAGCGCAAATGCGGCTGCAGAGGCGGCTGCCGCTTGGAACGGACTAGGGAGCCCTTTTTTCTTCTCGTTGAGATCATTCGTCGCGCCATTTCTTGTCTCGTTCTCTCGTTTGAGTTGTGCCAGCTCGATGTCGTATTGGGAGTAGACAGACACGAACTCCCCCATCGCCATGCTGCAGGCTCCTGCCAGCAGCCCCGCGATGCCGGTCAGGATCATCGTTTTTGGGTCCTTGTTGACGGCCCCTACACCTATCATGAGGGACGCGATGGACAGAAGCCCGTCGTTGGCTCCAAGGACCGCGGCCCTCAGCCACTGGGCCCTCTTGGAGTGGTCGAGCAAAACCTCGACCACTTCAACAGTATGAGGGGGGTCCACGAGGCCGTCAAACTTAGTGAAGTTGATCGGGAGTGGACCCCGCTCCATGTCGATGGCCTCGGGATTAGCCGGAGATTTGTTGTAGGAAGACATAGGGAGAATAATGTGTTTTTGATGTGATAAGAGAATATTTGTATTTGAGAGGCGTGTGGAGGGCACACTCCAACCATGAGGACTTTATAGGGGAAATTTAGTGTATGAAATGGGAAAAAGAGATGCCCATTTGGCATCTTTTCTTTAAATTTGAAGTTCACATTTTGGTGGAAGAAATGGAATGAGATTATGAGAATGGTATCTGATTTGTAGATTTTGATGTATTCTGTGAATGATAGTGAAAAGCTTGGAGTTGTTTTACGTTGAAATGGAGATTTCTTATGATAACCGAGTGAAAGTGGCCAGGGTGAATATAGGAGGACTGGAGATTATGAGAATTAGATGTTCTATCTATCTTATAATCTGTATTAATAATCTATCTAATACTTGCACCTTGTTAATGACATTGATTAGATTATATGTCTGATTTGGGCATACATATGAGATATACTGGATTAGTGGGGAAGAACAATTCTGGGAATAATTACTTGCTGGAAAGATTAGATTAGGTTATCATAAAATAATTGGTAACTTTGGTAGGCCGATGGACCTTAATTTATAGGTGAACATACTCGTGCAATGCTACCTGAACTTTCTATGTTGCTTCTTCGTCGCTGTTGACATGGAGGAGACGAAGATACCATTGGTTAGTATCGAATATTTCTGCACATCAAATGCAATCTCTATACTACAAACAGATCATTGTTTCTCGATATCCTGTACTCAAATAACTTATGTTCTCAGTTCCATATCAACAAGCAATCACTACCCATTAGCAGCGCATTACAATAAACATTCCAAAGTTTTTAATGAATGATCCACAATGGCCACTATGCGACTGTGGAACTTTGTATCATGACTGTACCTAACTGACACACTACTCGATACTTTTCGGTTACTATGATAAGGTCACTTTCAGGAAAATATCATAGAGTAGTCTAAAGATACGATCAGAGTGGTTTCCACCCAATGCGATCCTCTCCGGCCGTTAGGATTTGTAACCGAATTTGAGTTACACCTTATCGCGACATTCATTCACGAGTTTCATGCATCTTATGTACAGCTTTCCAAGTCTTCTTTCATACTAATAACCCATAAAAGACTCAACAGAAAGTATATTTCCCTTTCTGCACGTATTGCACAACTCTATTAGCACGCAACGTTTAGATCATCAATCTTCTCAGCAACTAGGAGTGTATAATACACCACTGTAGTCGACTAAGGTTACGTTTCTATCGGGGTAGTATCAGGGTACACTGCAACTTACGTTGTCCCACGACCTAAAAGGCGAAAACAGAAAACAAAAGGAAATATGCTCCCTGTAGATCAGCATTTGAGGAACATTTTCGAGTGATTTCTGTAGATCAGCATAACACCATAAAACGTCAAGTAGTGGTTAGGTCACTTTGTTGCTTGCCTGCAGAAAGGCTAGAAAGATGGTCCATCAGTTTCGAATAATATTCACCTGAGATACGAGCTAGCACGGCCCCGCATGTACATCTTACAAAGATTTCTGTGAAAAACTGATTCCCCACAAGCTGTCGAGATTCCAAACAGCTCCCTGTATTCACCAGACGACCGCAGAAGTAGATGGCAACATTGAGCACAGATAAGATTCGACGATTTTCATAAACAATATAACAGAGTCTTGCTTGAGTTGCATCTCGAGTCTGTAAACTCGTATATAACAAAATACCACTAAGTTTTAGGGGTAGTACACAACAAAAGCCTTATCACTTCGCGGGTGGCCACTGGCAGTCAGAACAAGATCAGCTATCAAGTCATCAGCAACAGCCATCACCGTAAGGAACACACAGGCATTTCCACAACGTCACTCGAAAGCCCATTGGTTCTCGCGACGGACTTCCTCTTCTTCCTCCGGGGTGAAGTCATTCTTGATGTTGAAAGTCTTGCGGATCTCCTCGGGCGTTTTACCTTTGATCATGTCAGCCACAGTTTGACATGTCAAGTCCAACAAGCTCTTGATGTTCAGGTAATTAGCAGCCTGAAGCACAATGCGGACACAACATCAGATATTACCTGACACAATTGCGAAAGACACAAAAAGCCAATGCAACCAGAAAGCGGCAGGATCAAAACATGTGAATATGTTCAATCATTAATGCGCCCTAACCTTTCACTACTTACATAATCACCATCAGTTCTCAATATGCGAAATACTTCTAAATTTATGCATTGATCTTGATCAAAAGGTGAATTCAACATAACGAAAGGTATTACAATTCTAAGAGTCTGAATGGTCGATACAATTCTAAGAGTCTGAGGATTTCATAATCTGAGGACTTTGTTAGATTCATGGAACTATATTCATCTCTTGGCCATCAAATTCAATCAAATCAAATCCAATCCAATCCAATCATCACATGAACACAATCGAAAGCAAGTTTCATCATCCGTTTATCCTAGTACTATACCTTATACATAAGAATATAAGTTAACATGTTCAGACTAGACATAACTAGATTTTATGGATCCATCACATGGCCAAAAATAAACCAAAACCAATCTAGGCTCAGATTAAAATCTAAAAATCTAAAGAACTAATCCAAGAATAGCTTATGTGTCAAATCTCAATCAGAGCCATTGATTCATTTTTGCATAATTTTGAGTCGTTTGATAATGCTCAACAAACATTGTGTGTGTCTAGACACACAGAAGTGACTTGTCACTATTGGAAATTGGCATATAGCACAAACAAACTCTAAAATCTAATTATCTAAGCATGAAGGTGGATTACTACAAAAATCACAAAGATTTCGAGAATAAAATTCTACTAGGAAAAAGCTCAAATAATCCCAATGGAAGGCCAGGTCACACAAAGAAACACTCAGATGGCTTGATGTATCTCACCCAATGAAGTAGCTGCAATACTCAATAGAGTATGGCTAATTTATGTCACATTCATGATACATACTTTGAGATAACACATAATAACCTTTTCTGATGTCATGGTTTATCTTTCTAACGACGACTGTAGGCATAATTCGTTCAACATCAGATTCAAGAACGTTAAAAAATCTACACGCGAAGCAGAAAGAAGCAAGCATGATATAATCAAGCACCAAGGAGCATCTGGATATGAATGCACTGAAGGAACCAGAACACACAATAAAATCAGCCATAGAGACATCGGACCCTAGACAAAAGTTACCTGGTGCATGTTCAAAGCGCAAAAGCATGTGCAGAAGAACGTCGCACCCAAGGAAACCTCCGGATTTGAACACGAGAAGATGTGCATTGATTGAAGAACAATATAACCATAACGTGGACATTTGAATATTGCATTCCACTAGATTCACAAAGATTGCAACGGCACCATAAAATATAGACCTTCGATGTTGCTGCAGGACATAAATCAACAACTCAAAACCATCGATTCCAAACACAGCAAACAACACAAAACCGTCGATTCCAAACACAGCAAACAACACAAAACCGCGAACAAAGTATCACAATCGCCTCAACACTACACCAATCCATCCCAATTCAACCCATTCCACACTACTCGAAACCACAACAAACTAACTACCAATTCAACAACCAAATCAAGCACCATCACTGTAACCGCAACCAGCCATGAACCGCCCAAATCAATCACACACATACAAAATCCACCACTCCAAACACAACAACAACAAACAGAATCGCAGAATGAATCCAAAAAAGCCACATCTCTCACCAGAATCAAATCGAAGAGCGTGTTCTGATCAACCCTAAGGAACTCCGCGTCCCAAGCCTGCTCCTCCTCCGTCATCTTCTCCTCTCCCTCCCCTTTCCCTTCGACATGCTTCTTGCAATACTCGATCACCTTTGAGAGGATTTTGCCGGTGACGTTTGGGAGCGGGATTGCGCTGTCGGCGCAGTCGTCTTCGATCATGTGCTTGATGGTTTGGGATTCGAGGGCTACGAGTTCGGTGACTTCGAAGTCCGCGCCATCGGAGGATCTGAGAGTGAGGTTCTTGGTCGGAGACGACATGGTGGCGGCACGTTGGTGGTGGAGAGAGTGGAAGAGCAGAGAGCGGTGTGTGGTTTGTGGTGGTGTGGGAGACGGCGAAGACAACGTGTTGAAATAAATATATTTTCTATATAACATAATAATTACAAAAAAAATATATATATATATATATATATTTATTTATTTATTTAAATTTTATTTTTTATTAAAATATGTTTGATTATCTCATAATAATATTAAATTGACGTATGTAATTTATATAACTATTGATGTTTCACGATAAATTTATAAAAATAAATATGTTTGATTCTCGTGATACACGTGACAAATTAACAAATCAAAAAATTATAATTATTTTAAAATTAAAAAAATAACTATTTACTTTTAATATCTTAAAATGAATATGCGAACTTGACCGCTTAAAGAAGGAAACGATTTCGTCTCTCATGAAGATATGGATCCCACATAAAACGTCATATTCTCCCTGCTACCCATCTCAGCCCACTGACCCTACTTTACATTGTGTCATTTTTTGCTAGGTGTCCATTTGCATTCTTAATTATAATATTATTTTAATTTTAATTTAATTATAATGATTTAATTTAATATAGAATTTTATGTGTATGTTGAATTTGTATGAATTTTGATAAGGAAAGAATATTTTTTTAAAGATAACGAAATATAAATGAGATCTAAAAGAGAGAATAAAAGAGGAGGAGGAAAGAGGTGATGAGATAATTTAATTATATCAATATAAGTTCATTATTAAATAAGAAAGAAATAAAAGTGTTACATTTATATTGGGATTAATCAAAAAATAAAGTATTATAATTAAATTGGGACGGAGAGAATATTATCTTATTTGAAAATTTTTTTCAAAAATATTGAATCTTTATTTTTTATTTTATACTTATATCAACTCACTTCACTATTATATATAAAAAAAAACTCACTTCACTGTCCATTCTACTCCAATTGTTTTTCTCTCTTCTCCCTCACATACAAATTCAAGGATATTATGATCTTTATATATAAATATCAATACACATATAAATTCTTGTGAAAAATCTAATTTTGCACTTAATATGAAGGGAGAATTAATGATACAAAAATATCCCAGTTTGTTGTTGTTTTTTTTTTCAATAGCTATCCTATCAATATTTATTCTAATAATTTTCGTTTTGAAAAATTTATACGTGTGTTTTACTTTTCTTTACAAAAATATCATTAATTATAGAATATATTGGTTTTTCTTAAAAAAATTCAATTTCAAATCCATATTCACGCCTTAATCGAAAACCATCATCCATCTGGCTCAGGTACTGAAACAACGTAATATAACCATGAACCGCCAACTGCACGTCAGTACTATAGCAATACGTCTCCTACCAAGCAATTTCAGTTCGTCCTCCCACTTCCAAGAATACCAACAGTACCTTTCCACCAAGCAATTTTAATCCATCCCCATCACATCCATGAATATCATCAGTGTGTGAAAAAAAATGATCCGCCCATTATTAGTATGCTCCCTTCATCAGCTGCAGTACGTTATCGTCACCATAATCAAGGATACTAGCATGTTTGTAATCAACTTTCAGAACGTCCGCCACCACCTCGATTAGCACCTCCAGTACGAGTTTACAATCACCAACAAGTTCGATACGTCTCCCACCAAGCAATTTCAGTCCGTCTCCACCACATTCATTAAAATCAATAGTAAGTCTCCCACCAAGCAATGTCAGTACGTCCCTTCACTTCTGTGAATACCAATAGTACGTCTCAAATAAGCAATTTTATTTCGTCTCGACCACATCCTTGAATATCATCATTACGTCACCCACCAAGCATAAACAAGCACAATATGAGTGCGTCTCCACCTTCATAATTGCATCACTCTCACTATTGATGCACCATATGCTGTCTAATTCATCCTGAAGATTGCGATTAGATCGACTTGGTTAAAGAGATCTGAACGAACGGATGTGATCCCTTGCCACTTTCAAAATCACCGGGATGTTATTGCTTTAGATATGAGAAGACAGGGAGGAGGAGGAGGATTGTGAGGAAAAGAAGCACGACCAAGATCGATTGCGCAGGGAGGAAGGGTTAAAGAGACAACGACAATGATGAAAATGACGATAAAAAGAGGAGATACAAGTGAAGAGGGGTTGGAAGGGGACAACGATGTCAAGAGGGGATGGGATGAGGAAGAAGATAAATTATGTTGGATCAAAGATGCTGGGATAAAATGATCTATAACATTTTCCAAGCAGAAGATTGGAATTCAAAACAAAAAAGAAAGAAAAGAAAAATAACATCAAATCTTCAAAAATCAAATAAAAAATACGTTTTTTTAAAAAAATTAGAAAAAAAATGGGTAATGATACTTTAGAGGGAAAAAAAAGTAAGATAGTTATTGAAAATTAACTTGACTAAGTAATATCTTCGGATAATTTTTTCTAATATAAAATGAATGAAATATAATGATAATTCAACGCTGTAACTTTTTAAAAATTGATATAACTGATAAACCAAGAATCCGATTCTGGGTTTAGTTTCAGATTTGTGAAATTATTCCGTACACAATTGTGGATTTTTCTTCAAAACGCATGTTTGTTGGTCGTTTTTGTTTCCTTTGTAACAATACATTTCAAAATGTTTCTCTTACCATGGAAATAGGTTTTTGATCAGTGTTGGATTGTCGGCTGTTGGAACCAACAGCACTTGTATGTTGTTTGGTTTGATTTTATTTTAAAAAAATTGAAAAAAAATTGCTTTTAAAAAATATTAATCTCAAAAAAATAAAACCTAAAAATTTTTAATAAAAATAATCTTATAAAAAATTATATCCATAAAAATCTCATCAAAAAATAAAAATAAAACATAATATCAATAAATAAACCAAAATGATTAGATTAAAAATCGAAACCACTGCATTCTATTGCACCCACAGCGGAGAATCGCAATCCCTTTTTATCCCATCTTCGTCACCATCATGGAAAGAATAGAGAAAACAAATAAAAAGCGTGTGTACGGAGTTGGGCAGCGCGAGTCGAAGTATGTTGAGAAGTGGAGGACGCAGGCCACCTCATGTTGAGTTTTGATGCCACACGTGTTTGTTGGGTCCCCACGAACACAATTTCGACTAGAATGAATTTTCTAGTTTTCCAAATTTCTCCCGTCGGTATTTTTTTTTTCAGAATAAACTAATTATATATGGGTATTATAAGATTGAGTTAATTTTGATATAAATGAAGACTTTGTCATCTTGAGTGAATAACTGGTGAAAATTTATGTGATGTAATAATATGATACAAAATAAATAAAAATAATAATTGAATAGATTTAATTCAAAAAAATAATTATGATAATGTTTTATTTTATTGAGACGAACAAATTAAAAAAATTATTTCACTTATTGTGAAATGAAGGGAGTGATTTTTTATTTTTTTTTGCATAGTTATGGTTCGTAAATCCAAACCAAATAAAATCAATATAATCATGAAATATCAATTGAGTTTTTGAATTGATGAAGTTCCGTTTGGTTACGCTGATACAATGTGCTTACAAGTGTTTTATGATTGATAACGATAAGCTATACTACTTATTATAACTTAATAATAAATAATTTGATGTTTGTTAGAAAAACGATCTAAAATTATTTTGTTTGGTGCAAGACATTTTTAATTCCTTCAAAAAGAAAAGATAATTTCAAATAATTGATACCTTTAAATAAATAATACTATTCAAAATTATCGTTTAATAAAATACCAAACATCCTTCCCTTCAAAATAAAAAAATCCCTGAATTTGCCGGATGCAATATAATCTTCAAACAATAGCAACGTGGTTTGAGGGATCGTCATCGACAGGGCAAGGAGGAAGTTGGGAACAAAGTCACAGACCATATTCCATCCCTTTCCCCTTTCCCCCTCTCCCCTCCCAAAACCTCTCCTTTCTTCTCTCTCCCAATTATCCGTTCACACTATCCAATTCCTATCTTTCTCCTCGAAGCTGGAGAAAAAATTCTTCTGATCGCAGGCGCTGTAAATTGGGAAGAAGAACAATGGAGAGGCTGCTGACCCACTCGAGGCTCCTCCACCATCCCAATTACAAAACCCTTTGGCTTCCTCCCCAATTCGCCGCCCTCGTCGACTCGCCCCGCCGACTCGCCGGCGGCATCTCCTGTTTGTCCCTTAGACATGCTGCGTTGTTCCCTTCGTCCTCGTCCTCCTCCTCCGCCTCTTGTTTGCGAAAATTGACCCATCTCGGCTCTGGCCCCCCTCCTCGTTCCTCAAATGGGTTAGGAGCCGGGTTGGTGTCAGGAATTGACTCGATTGTTCACAAGGTATGCCCCAATTTCCCTCTAATTTCGCTTCGCATGTGTATATGAATAATGGACTGGATTCTCTCAACTGATGTTTCGATGGAATTATGTGAGTTGTTGTGAAGATAGTTTGAAAAGGTTTAGGGCTTGCTCGAGGGATTTGGTGTGATGGTTTCAAGACGCTGAGCAAACTTCTTTTAAACATAATACTGTAGTAGAGTGCAGCGTATATGTGTGTTAAATTGGATTGTCCATAACCCATTAGCTTAGGTATTTGTGCTGAGATATGGCCTAGTTGATGATAGTATATGCAATATTTTTCTCAAAACCATTTGCTCAGGTTTCTGTGCCGAGTCATGGCAGCATTTGTGACTTTGATCCTTGGTATAGATTTTGGAGCTTGATTGAATGTGATCAACTGTGTCGAATTCTTTGTGACACTAGTGTTGGTATATCGTTGTGCTTGTATAATACGATGGTCTATGTCATGTTCAAGCCTTGGATATGTTGGTGATATTACGAAGGTATTGCTTGTCTATAGAAATTCCTTGTGATTGTATTGAGAATATCAGTGAGTTGGCTGATTATGTGTTTCTTAGGTCATAAATAGACATTGTGTTGATGGTGACTGCAAATCACACGGAGCTGTGCACCTTTTTTTTTTCTCTTCGATTGCATTCCGACGTGCTTGATCACGTGTCGTCTTCATCACGCGAAACCACCACACGTCGCCTTCATCAGCGGAGCTTTTCTTTTACTCTTCTCTTTGCTTTTTGGTATATATGTGGAAGGCAGAGCCTTTGGAGAGGGAGAGCATAAGAAAGGGAGAAGGAGAAAACTCAGAGTAAGAAGAAGGCAGTGCTAGCCAGTGCTTTTGGAAATTTCTCTTTCACATTGAGTTACACATATATTCAACACATAGAGGGTTTCAGGGATTTGTATAAGAGATTGTTATCTCTATCCTTTATTATGAGACTCTTTGTGTTTGGTGGAACTCTCTTGTATCTCATCTTTTGATTAGTGAATTCTTTGTCGTCGACGACCGTCCGTAGTTTTCTCCCGTAAGGGTTTTCACGTAAAAATCTTTGTCTCATTTATTTTACGCATTTATTATTGTTTGTGTTGTAATTAACAACCCCGTTCATAACAAACTGGTATCAGAGCTTGTAACGTTTCAATCATTATTTCCTACACCGGGTTCGCCCACGTAGATTTCGGAACGAACATTTTTAAGTTTGGGATTTAAGCTATATTTTTTACGGGTTGGTTTTTTTTATGTTTTTTCACAAAAGCAATTTTTTCCTCAAATGAACAGTGCACTGAACAGTGTACGAACAATGGCACTGTTTATACAATGTTTCAAAAACAGTGTCCGGCGTGAGCAGTACTCCGACAGGAACAGTGTTTTCGGTGTGAATAGTGTTTTCAGGGAAAATTTTCAGTGCGATGGCGCCTATGAAATTTGATGTGGAAAAATTCGATGGCACAAACAATTTTGGACTTTGGAGAGTGAAAGTCGTTGCGTTATTAACCCAAGAAGGAATTGAAGAGGTTCTGAAAGGGGTTGATAAATTACCGGCAGAAATGAAAGACAAAGATAAGATGAAGATAGATAAAAAGGTACGTACAGCTTTACAGTTGTGTCTTTCTGACGACGTTTTTCAGAACGCCCTGCAGGAAAAGTTTGTCAAGGCTTTTTGGGATAAATTGTCCAGCTTATACATAAGCAAATCGGTTGCTTCTCGTTTCTACATGAGCTAGCGTCTTCATTCTTTCAAAATGAAGGAATCAACCACCTCATTGGAAAAGCACTTAACGGAATTTCAGACAATCCTTGTTGGTCTGAAAAATGTTGGAGTCATCATCGACGATGAAGAAGCGGCGGTCATTTTGTTGTGTTCTCTCCATAGTAGATATGAGATCTTTGTGACTACTATGATCCATAGTAGGGATTCTTTGTCACTGGAAGACGTTAAGACGTCTTTGACCAGTAGCAAGCTGAGACACCAGTTCTCGGAATCGTCCAGGCCCTCAAGCTCTGATAATGCGCTATTCATCAGAGGGAGACAGGATCGAAGACAACAGGATAAGTTCAGAGGCCGATCGAAGAGTAAAAGCTCGAAGAGATCCGACTCTTGTTACTATTGTCATCAGAAGTGACATTGGAGGAACGAATGTCCTAATCTGAAGAACAAACAAAAGAAGGTAGAAGCCCCAATCGCAGCTATTGTCGAGACCTTGACAGTCTCGACTGTTCTTACATCCTTCGTGGAGCTCATGATAGCATCTACTTTAGAGTAAGTGATGGATTCCGGTTGCACCATTCACATTTGTCCGCATCGGGAGTGGTTCGTCACATTTGTTGAGTCCAATGACGGCGTAGTTTTTATGGACAATAATTCTGCCTGTAAGATTCTTGGTGTGGGAGATGTTTGTATACGGATGTGGGATGGGGTTGTGCGAACATTGAAAAATGTTCGATATGTTCCAGCTGTGAGGCAGAATCTTATCTCTTTGGGTTTCTTTGATCGTGAAGGATGTTCCTATCATTCTCAGGATGGGGACATGGAGGTTAAGGAGAACCGCTTGGTAACTATGAAGGCTCGACTTCGTGCTGGATTGTACTATTTGATCGACCCTAACCCTAACCCTAACCCTAAACCCTAAACGCTAAACCCTAAACCCGGGATTGCTTGAAGGCTACTATAGAGATTGTTTCCTTGTTCTATGAGCTCTGCGCAGGATGGAGTAGCAGCTGCTGCAAATTCATTGTCCGTCCGTGATGGTGAGGCTAATTCTGAGATGAAGTTGTGGCATATGCGGCTTGGGCATATGGCCAATCGGGGGATGGTTGTTCTGAGTTCAGTAGGCTTGCTTGGAGGATTGAAGACACAGAAGCTCGGGTTCTGCGAGGGTTGTGTTCTAAACAAGCAGAAGAGAGTGTCGTTTGGAGGTGCGATGCACATAACGAAAAAGACACTCGATCACATTCACTCAAATTTATGGGGAGCCATCTCCACATGCTTCGATAGGAGGTAAAAAGTATTTTTTTTATCTTCATCGATGATTAGTCTCGTTATATCTGGATATATTTCTTGAAAGAGAAATATGAGGTATTCGAGACATTCAAGGAATGGTTAAAGTTGATTGAGATGCAAATCGGCAGGCAGATCAAGAGATTTCGAACCGACAACAGGGTGAAAATTGTGAACAAGCAATTTCTGGAGTTCTACAAGGACAAAGACATTATAAGACATCGTACTGTCACTTACACACCTCAGCAGAATGGGGTAGCAGAACGCATGAACCGAACGCTCATGGAACGGGCACGGTGCATTATCGAAAAACAGGTCTGTTATGAGGTTTTTGGTTGAAGCGGTTATGACGGTCTGTTATTTGATAAATAGGTCACCTTTCTCAGCATTATCGATGAAAACATTTTATAAGGCTTGGTCTAGTAAGCTAGTTGATTACTCCAACCTTCGTATTTTTCGGTTATCCTGCATATTATCATGTTAGCGAAGGGAAGTTGCAACCTATGGCCAAGAAGGTCATCTTTCTTGGATACCAGTCGGGTGTGAAGGGATACAGATTATACTCCACTGATCCATCATCATCTGGAATCATCATCAGTAGAGATGTCACATTTGACGTGAAGTCAATGTTAGCCAAGAAAGTTAGACAACAAGGGAGCATTCAACAGCAAATGGAGCAGACAGGACCAGTCGAGAGATCGACATTTGAGATGGAGCATCAGGATGGGGATTCCTCAGATCCCAATATTCTCACTGATGCTTTGTAGCCAGTTCAAGAAGCAGATGATCCAGGAGTGGAACCACTAGTATCAGATCCAATCCAGGTGGGACCCACTCTACGGCAGTATCAACTTAGCCGTGACAAGGAACGACGTGACATCTGACCCTCAGTTCGTTATGGTTATTCAGATTTGGTGGCGTATGCATACGTTATTAACGAGGCAGTTGAGAATGAGCCTTTGTCATTCAGGGAGGCCGTTGCTAGTTCGAAATGTGCCCAGTGGACTGCAACTATGGAAGAGGAATTAGAGTTTCTTCACAAGAATAACACTTGGATTCTAGTTCACTTGCCGAAGGGAATGTGCACCGTATGGTGCAAATAGGTGTTCAAAAAGAAGGAAGCAAGCGATGGTGACGATGTGAAATTTTAGGCCAGATTGGTGGGTAAAGGTTTCACTCGGAAGGAAGATACTGACTATACTGAAGTTTTTTCTCCTGTAGTCAGACATACTTCTATTCGAGTTCTTCTAGCTTTGATTGCTAAGTTCGACCTTGAACTTGAGCAAATGGATGTGAAGACAGCATTCTTACACGGTGAGCTAGAAGAGGAGATCTATATGGGTCAGTCAGAGGGTTTTTCATTGGTAGGAATGGAAGATCGGGTCTGTCTTCTGAAGAAATCATTTTACGGATTGAAGCAGTCGTCTCGACAATGGTATCACAGGTTTGACACCTTTGTGGCAAGTATTGGATACACACGAAGCCCGTACGATCAGTATGTGTATCATCAGCAATAACCTGATGGGAGCCAGTTATATCTTTTGCTCTATGTAGATATATTGATCGCTGGTAGAGGGAAGGGGACTATTGACAGGTTGAAGACGCAACTCAGTAGTGAGTTCGATATGAAGGATCTTTGTCCTGCAAAGAAGATTTTAGGCATGGAGATCGAGTGGGATATGAAGCGTGGAGTCTTGACTTTGAATCATAAGAAGTACATTGAGAAGGTTTTAGACCGATTTGACATGAAAGATGCCAAACCCGTTTCTACTCCCTTAGCAGCACACTTCAAGCTATCCTTGAAGCTCTCACCGAAGATTGAGGACGAAGTGAGGAGTATGGCCTCAATTTCTTATGCGAGTGTAGTTGGTTCACTCATGTATGCTATGGTATGCACTCGACCCGATTTGTGACAGGCAGTGTCAATAGTCAGTCGTTATATGGACAGATCTGGTAGAGGTCATTGGCATACCGTGAAATGGATCCTTAGATATCTTAAGGGTTCATCGGGATTGAGCCTCGTGTACGATGCAATGCGAGGTGGAGGCAGCAACAATGTTGAAGGGTTCTCAGATTCAGACTATGCTGGAGATCTGAATCATCGGAGGTCTCTTATAAGGTATGTATTCAATTTCTGTGGTGGACGAGTTTTTTGGAAGATAAGTTTCCATGATATTGTAGCCTTGAGCACTACAGAGGCAGAGTTCATGACTATCGCGTCAGATGTAAAGGAAGCAATTTGGCTGAGGAATTTGGCTTCTGACTTAGGTTTGAAGCAAGACAAAACAGTGGCTCACTGTGATAGTTCATCAGCCATTCACCTCACTCGTGACCAAATGCATCATGAGAGAACAAAATACATTGACATTCGTTATTTCTTTGTACGGGATATTAAAGATATCAAGGTAGGTAAGGTTGCGACTACAAATAATCCGCTGATATGTTGACGAAATCAATTTCTGTGTCAAAGTTTCGTCATTGCCTAAAACTCTTAGGAGTGGAGGGCAGGTAGGCTCGTTTGAAGCCAAGGTGGAGGTCGCTCGACAACAACGAAGATGATTTGAGTCAAGGTGAAGATTTGTTGATGCCGATTGCAAATCACACGGAGCTGTGCATCTTTTTTTTTCTCTTTGATTGCATGCCGGCGTGCTTGATCACGTGTCGTCTTCATCACGCGGAACCAGCACACGTCGTCTTCATCACGCGGAACCAGCATACATCGTTTTCATCACATGGAGCTGCTCTCTGACTCTTTTTTTTTGCTTTTTGGTATATATGTGAAAGACAGAGCCTTTGGAGAGGGAGAGCATAAGAAAGGGAGAAGGAGAAAGCTCAGAGTAAGAAGAAGGCAGTGCTAGCCAGTGTTTTTGGAGATTTCTCTTTCACATTGAGTTACACATATATTAAACACAGAGGGTTTTAGAGATTTGTATGAAAGATTGTTATCTATCCCTTATTGTGAGACTCTTTGTGTTCGGTGGAACTCTCTTGTATCTCTTCTTTTGATTAGTGGATTCTTTGCCGTCGGCGATCGTCCGTGGTTTTCTCCCACAAGGGTTTCCACGTAAAAATCTTTGTCTCATTTATTTTACGTATTTGTTATTATTTGTGTTACAATTAATAACTTCGTTCGTAACACTGAAGAAAAAATGAGAGTACATTTATGTTTAATCACTTCATGATTTTTGTTACTAAAATTTTTTGGAGTAAGATATGACTCTAGCTTGTACATCTGCACTATCGAAAGCCCCGTTAATGAGGAATGTATTTTGCAAAGTTAGGGTTTGAATCTATATGCTTTGCTTTCATCAATGTTTTCCTAGTTTTCCCAAAACCAATAATGAAATATGAGGTTTCATAAAGAAAATTAAAAAAATAACGAAATATGAGGAATGATAAACTTTCTAGTTTTATGTTGGAGGTTCGAAGTTGAGTGATTGTTCTAGAAACGAATCCTTTTCATACTGCATATCCTTGATCATCTCTTGTAGCCAATGTTGTTATTACCACATCACTTCCTCCCTTAGACCCTGAAATGTAGGTATTTCTGCAGTTGTGATAGTTCTCAAGCTTGACAAGCCGCTCAATTTACTTTCATGTCTAGAGTGGTTTTTTTTTTTTTTTTTGTTGTGGGTGGG